>LIEC01010749.1:0-41987 GCA_001925005.1 Drosera capensis
TCGAAAAAAACTCCTGAAGAATGGTCTCACGCGATTGAAACTTTGCGAAAATCTGCATCAGAGTTTTCGGGTATGGAACAAGATGTGCTCCTGCTTTTAAAGTTCAGCTATGATAGTTTACCCAATGATGCAATCAAGGCTTGCCTCCTGCGTCTCGCTCTGCATCCAGAAAGTTCTGAAGTTTCCAAACGTGGGTTGATACGCGTGTGGTTCGCAGAAGGTCTTCTAAACGAACATGACACTCCAGAGGACTATGAGAACCATGGCTTTGACATCATTGGAACTCTTCTTTGCACGTGCCTATTGGAGGAAGCTGCTGATGACGAACGATACGTAAGGTTGCACGATGTGGTTCGTGATATGGTGCTATGGGTAGCATCGGAATGCGGAACGCAAAAGGATATGTATTTGGTGGAAGCTGGATTGAGACTCAGAAAGGTCCCGGGAATAGGGAAATGGAACAATGCGAGAGTGGTTTCATTGATGAACAACAAGATCGAGGAGATAACAGTAGAACCGTTGTGTGCTAACCTCGAAGCATTATACCTTGGTCATAACCTGCTCACAAAAATAGATCCTGGTTTCTTTTCCTTCATGAGCGTTTTGAGAGTGCTGGATTTGTCCCACAACCAGAGGCTCACGGAACTGCCCTTGGAGGTTTGTCAACTTGCAGCCTTGGAGTTCATAAACCTGAGGTTTACTGGAATCAGACAATTGCCCGTTGAGCTAAGGAACTTGGTGAACCTGAAAGAGCTAGACATCGTGGGCACATCACAGCTTACTGTGATTCCTCGACATGTGCTGTCGAGCTTGTCGGCTTTGCAATCGCTGAGAATGACGTTCTGTGGTGGTTCGACCGACCAAATGCACGAAGCCAATGTAATATCGGGAGGGAACGAGTTATTGATTGAAGAAGTTCGACAACTTAGGAACCTGATTGAAGTGAATCTGACGCTAAGAAGCGACGGTGCACTAAAATTATATCTAAGCTCCGGAGACTTGATGATTCGCGCGAGAAGTCTATGCATTGAGCATCTCAAGGATTCAACTTCAGTAGACATAACGTTCCTGCAAGTCGCGAAGAATCTGCAGTGGATTTACATAACCGACTGCGGAAACTTGGCATCCTTGATAACTACGACACATACGGAAACTGAGAATGCAAACACAAGTGCTTCGAATATCCGTCCTAGCTCGACAATGAAGCAAATTCCATGCTTCAAGAAACTCCGGGTTATAGAAGTTCGTACATGTCCGAACCTAAAAGACTTGACTGTCACGTCCTTCGCTCCAAACCTCGAGATTGTATTAATAGCTTTCTGCCAAGGACTAGAGAGGGTAATAGCAATGGCTGATCTTGTAGGCAACGGCAGAGAAACTCCAACTCCATTCGCAAAGCTCAGGTGGCTGTGCTTAGTAAATCTTCCACAGTTAAGAAGCATTTGCGACGCAGCTTTACCTTTTCCTGTCTTAAACCAAGTAATAATAAAAGGCTGTCCGCAGCTGAAGAGCCTACCTGTGGACCCGAGAAGGGCCGAGGGGCCTAAGATCAAGATCTGGACTGAGGAGAACTGGTGGAGTGGACTTCAATGGGAGGATGAAGCCGCTGCTAATGCATTTGTGTTTTCCAATGGAGAACTTCCACGTGGAGGATATTTGACAGCATATCTTTGATGATAACGTGTGTAAGCCTCGCTTGGGTTTGGGTGTGGTTGACTAGGGACTCACCTTGGCTCTGGACAGTCGACGACGGCAATGCACGATGATGGTGATTGTGGGTTCGGCGACGATGGTGTTTGATAAATGAAAATGAAACGAGAAAGGTGGAAAAGTGAGACAATTTTTTTTGTTTTTGCACTACACATATTATTGAAATCGTGCCTAAAGCAGGTTATATACAAAAACACTATTTTTTTCGAGCAAGAATTATTGGCTCACATGTTCCCCCTAATCCTGACATGGCTCCAGATCACGAGCATCCATCAAATGACGCAAAGTAATTAGCTTAACACCTCACCATGCCTTTTTGCGTCAGTTCGTTGTTCTCCTATGCTCACGAATTTCACAATAATCTATCTTTTTTAAATACATTCTCTGATGAAGTGATACCTTATCTCTATGTGCTTGTTGCGATCATGAAACATAGGATTTTTCATGAGGGCTATGGCAAACTTGTTGTCCACCAAGAGGATCACTGGTTAAGGCTATGTTTTTGTTATTTTACTGAGCATATTCCTTAACCATAGAGCTTGACATGCCGCTGCTGTGGTTGTCATGAATTCAGCCTCGCATGATGACAATGAGACGGTTTTCTATTTCTATGAATTCCAGGACATCAAACTTTCATTAATGTAGAATGCTATACTACTGGGCTCTTTCTTCTATCGTGGTCACCGGCTAAATCATTATTCGTATTATCGATAAGTGCTTCTTCATGGTGTCCTCTCACATAGACAAGACCATAGTGAATTGTTCCTTTTAATTTTCTCCCATCGTGATCACCGGCTAAATCATTGGTTTGGCTAACTCCAAACTGATCTTGTACAGGCAATTTGGTATGCACTTCACGAACATCAGCAGCTTGTCGTTGCAATATACCTTTATGGATTCTCCCACCATGTTCACCTCGATCCCATTCTCTGTCATCTGTCCAAGACTTATGATGTTAGTGCATAGCTTGGGAATGTAGTATACCTCATGAAGGATTTGCTGATCTCCATTCTTGCACTGAAACACGACTGTCCCTTTACCCATGACCTAAACGACTGAGTCATCGTCAAGCCTCACCTTCCCGAGGATATTCTCATCTAGCTCCTGCAACATTTCTTGTTGGCCTGTCATGTGATTGCTGACACCGTTGTCAAAATAACAGATATCCATATTTGCTGTCTTTTCCTTGTCATGATGAAACATCTGGAACACCCTTTTCTTCATTGGGCTGTATGACGTCTTGCTGCTCACCTGGTGTCTTCTCCTAAGACACGAAAAACAATAATGCTGGCTCCCCTCAGGTGGCGCATATGGGATGTTTGTCGTCGTTCCGCAGTGAAAACACTTGATGTGGCTCTTGTCACGGCTGCTGCTGCCGCCTCCCGTACCTTCCTGATATGCTGCATAATTACCGCCTCAGTCGCCCCTTTCGCGGCCTCGTTCACTCCACTGGCCTCTACCTCGATCTGTAATGTCAGATCCGCTTTCCTTTCCAACTGAGAAGTATACCAGTGCTATTCCTCTTGGGTGTCTATCGTTCGGTGTGAGTGAACATGAGCTGTCTATCACCACTGCCGGTGTTCTCGCAGAGTCGAGTTCTCTTCTCGTACGCCTTCAATCTTCCTATGGTCTCCTCGAACGACATGGTCTCATTGTCAAAAAAATGTTCAAACCCGACAACAAGTGGGAAGTATCTGTCACACACACAGTCGAGTAGCTTCTTGACAAATGTGGCATCGTCAAAATATGCATCAAGGCTGAAAAATCTGCTGGACTTACCATTGAGTTTTTCGACGAACTCATCAATCGACTCCTGTTTTTTTCATCCGAAGAGCATCGAACTAACTCTGCAATAGCTGCAAACGTGCCTTCTTTATCCAATCAGCAGCTTGGTACCTTGTTTTCAGGGTATCCGAAGTTTCCTTTGTCGTCTTCTTCTTCGCAATCTGGAGAAGAACATCTTCAGGAATATACTTGAGGATGTGTAGGCATGCGCCTTCTTGCCCTTCCTCGGATCAACCTCCTCTCCCTTTGTTGGTTCGATCGCCTCTCAGACTTCAGCATCGGATAATAAAACGATACTCCATTGCTCTTCTTCGGCGCATGCTAGGAAACAATAGACATTGTTTGGATTTTACCCACTTAAAAACAAACTTTTTTCTCCTTTTCCTTTTCCTTTTTCTTTTCACTCTTTCTTTTCCCCTGCTTTTCACGCAGCTGCTCCTTCCCTCCCCCCTTTTCCCTTCGCCCGTATTGCGCATCGGCTCTTCGATTTTCCCCATTTTCTCTCTTTCACATCACCTTCGCCAACTCCCTCTCCAGCTTCTCCTTCTCCGTCAGCTGCTCACAGCCACGTTTCAGGAACTCACAGTCCACCTCCGTCTGCTTCACTTTCTCAGGGAGCCTAAACCTGTGAAGGAACTTCCTATTGCTCCTAGCGGTGCCAATTCTCTGTCTTCTCCTCCTGCTCCTTGATCGACCTTTCCACAGATCTTCCACAAGGTCTAGAAACGTCGAGATCTAGGGTTCGTTGGTGCGGCCTCACGATCTGTTATTGCTCAGGCGAGTGAGCGAAGAAGCAGATCTTGTGCTTCCAGTCCCTTCCGTCCTTGTCGCTTTTGCCTCCGACAGTGCCACCTCGTGAGGACGTTCTTTCAGTCGTTGGAACGTCACATGGAGGTTCGATTTCTCCTTCTCCACGTGAGGCTTGGTTGCTTGGTGTCGTAGTTGTTGGCTTGGGTCTAGATCTGTATCCGAGCCAAGAGGACGAGGAATCGATTGGTTGAGATCGAGGTCTGATTCTGCGGATTGGTTCGAGATGATGGGGGTTTGGAGAATCGTCTGTGGTGAGTTTTGTTGTCGGGCGGATATCTCCTCGTCTCCTGCCACCTCGACGGATATCTCCTCGTCTACTACCACCTCGACAGATATCTCCTCGGCCGGGTCTCTTCAACAACTGCCTCCTATGTTGGGGTCACCACAGCCCTACTTCTCACTGGCTCTGCCTACACCACCGTTGGCAGATGTTAACCTCGCTTGAGTCGGGGTATGATTGGATCTGAACTCACCTTGGCTTTGGACGGTCAACGACGACGATGCGCAATGGTGGTGGTAGTGGGTTTGGTGGCAGTGGTGTTTGATAAATGAAAATGGAGCGAGAAAGGTGGAAAAATGGAAGACAGTTCTTTTTTTTTTTTTTTTTTTTTTTGCACTATACACAATTAAAATCGTACCTAACCCACGTTATATACAAAAACACTACTTTTTCCGGGCGAGGATTACTGGCTCACAATGTTCAAGTTCAATCCCTCTAAATATCCTAAATAAAATCATATCCTAAATAACTTCTCCCATGCATTTAATCTCTCTAAATATTGAAAATGTGATTTAACACCACTGCGTCTATACTATTGGGATCATGTGCAAATGTTTGCATTTCTGTTAACTTTGAACCACACGCGTCTGAAATTGCATTTTGAACTTTTTCCACTTCCCCACATGATCAAAATATCCTTAGGTCTCTTCCCTTCCAAATCCCAAATATTTGACTCAAGTATAGTTGAAGAGTCTGCAAAATGGAAGCCACCAGTTGCACCCAGCCTGCATATGAAAGCAATCGAGTCTCCCATGAAAGAATACAAGCCAAAAGTTTATCAATCAGTGGCTTATACTCATTAACATGTAATCTTTTGGCTGTTAATGGAACTCTCAAATACTTGACTGGAAGACACCCAACCCTCCAAGAAAGGATACCAACAAAAGCATCTCTATGGTCATCCTGAATACCTGAAGCAAATAATGAGTTCTTGGAGTCATTCATACATAATCCAGAGGTAAGTGTGAAGGACTGAAGGACTTGGGCCATTAAAGAGATAGAAGCAGTATCAGCTTTGGAAAAAAGCATTAGATCGTCAGCAAAAATAAACTGGACAAGTTTCACCCTGCTGCATTTAGGATGAAAAGAGAATTGTCCCAGCCTAATAGCTCTCTTGAAAGCATGAGCTAAATAGTCCATAACAAGGACGTAAATATATGGATTAATTGGATCTCCCTGCCTCAATCCCTTCTTGCCTTCAAAGAAACCATAAACACATTAAGTCCCTCTTATACTATTGCGTTTTTATACTTAATTATTCGAACTTTAAAAATAGACAAATTAAGTCCCTATATTGTGAATAATAAGTTTGACATATTAGCACTTTGAAAAAGTTTCTTTTTTGGCAGAGAACTCCCCGAAAGGATCATCAAAAGGGGTTATATGATATTTTCGATGTTAAGGGGGTTATACACAGAACGATTAAAAAATTCAAGAGATTAAATACATTTTTTCCTTTTAATTTTTAGTATCTTATAAGTTTTCTTATAAATATTTTTTAGATTTTTATTTTCAGAGAATACGTTATTTTTTGGAGACATCTTTTGAGTGAGATTGAAACCCTAATTTTGTATAACATTAAAAAACATTTGAAAAGTCTATAAATATCATGAAACAACTCAAAATCTTTTAAAATATTCAAAAACTATTGATAAAGACTAATAAACATGAAGTTAATCTCAAATCACTTAAAAACATAAAAATCTATCAAAAGATTTTTGAAATGCCCGAAGTTACTTAAAAATTTTTGAAAAGGCTAAAAATTCCCCTCTTCAACGAGTTCTTTCACTTGAGGTGAATATAAACAGTTGCAGCTATGTGCTTTGTGTCGAGACTTTGCTAGTTGAGGGCTTATTTGAAATAGTAGTCAGTCTTTTGGACTTTGGCTGTTGCTCATGATCTGTTCGAACTTTTGATTGCCAATGTTGCTCATGACTCGTAACACACCTTGCAGTTCTACCCGACGGGCACCACCACCACAAAACTTCCTGCTGCCCCGCGCTCGCTCGATTTTGGTGTGTTCGGTTCTAGGTTTTATTGTGGAGTGGTGTTGGGGCGGATTTGGAGGGATATGTGCTGGAGTGTGGTTGATTTGTTGCTTGATTGTGTAGATTTTTGAGTTTGTTTGCTTGAATGCGAGTGAATCTTGTTATTCCAACTGGCGTACTAGTATCGGTCAGATTCATGACAGACGTATTAGTAGTTTCCGCCGAATTCGACGGGTGCACTCGTAGTTACGAACGTACTAGTAGTTTCGACGTACTGGTACACGTAATAAGCATACTAATAGTTTTATATGTATTAGTAGTTGACAGTGATACCTGTGAGAATTTAGGATTATAAGTGTTATTATGTAGGAATAAAATATTATGCATCTCCTGTGAATTCTCCCAACAAATAATTTACTTAAAAACAAAATTTAGAATAACATTTATATAAAAATAAAAAATTTATATGAAATTAATTAACTATTATTAAACACTATTAGAAATATAATGTATTATAATCGAATTTGAGACTTATCTTTGAAAAAGCTAGAGATATCGAAATCTGTAGCAAATGTATTAGCAGTGGCTTCATTCTCCCATTGCAGTCCATTCCACCAGTTCTCCTGAGTCCAGATCTTGATCTTAGGCCCCTCGGCCCTTCCAGAGTTCACTGGCAAGCTCTTGAGCCGCGGACAACTTAGTACTATCACCTTGTTTAAGACAGGAAAAGGTAGAGTTTCGTCGCAAATGCTTGTCAACTGTGGAAGATTTACTAACCACAGCATCCTGAGCTTTGCAAATGGGATTGGAGCTTCTCCGGCATGGCCTACAAGCTCAGTTGTTGCTATTACCGTTTCTAATCCGTTGCAGAACATTATTTGCACGAATTCTAGGTTTGGAGCAAAGGACATGACAGTCAGGTCTTTCAGGTTTGGACATCTAAGAACGTCTATAATATGGAGTTTCTTGAAGCATGGAATTTGCTTTACCACCAACGCAGGGCCAATAATCTTACCACTGGCGTTTGATCTCTGCCTTTCTGTCTGGGTTGTAATACTCAAGGATGTCAAGTTTTCGCAGTCAGATATAGAAAGACAGTCCAGGTTCTTTGCGACTTCTAAGAACATTATGTCCAGTGAAGTTGAATCCTTGAGAAGCTGAATGCATAGGGCTTTTTGTACAGATCATCAAATCCTTGAAGCTTAGAAATAAACTGAATGCACGGTCGCTTCTTAGGGTCAGATCTACTACGATCAGGTTGCTGAGTTGTCGAACTTCTTCGATCAGCAGCTCGTTCCCACCCGAAATTACACTCTTCCTGCACTTGATTAGTTGAACCGCATCTAGCCATTCTCAACGCTCGCAAAGCCGACAAGCTCGACAGCACATGTCGAGGAATCACAGTCAGCTGTGATGTGCCAGTGATGTCCAACACTTTCAGCTTCACCAACTTCCTAAGCTCAACGGGCAATCGTCTGATTCCAGTAAACTCCAGGTTTATGTTCTCCAAGGAGACGAGCTGACAAACTTCCAAGGGCAGTTCTGTGAGGTTTTTGAAATGGGACAAATCCAACACTCTCAAAGCGCCCATGGACGAAAAGAAACCGGGAGCAATTTTCGTAAGTGAGTTATGGCCCAGGCATAACACTTCGAGGTTAGGACACACCGGTTCTTCTGTTATCTCCTCGATCTTGTTGTACATTAACGATACTACTCTAGCATTGTTCCATTTTCCAACTCCAGGGACCTTTTGGAGTCCCAATTCAGCTTCTACCAGATATGTATTCTTTTGCTTTCCGCAATCTGATGAAACCCATAGTACCATATCACGAACCACATCGTGCATCCTCACGTATCGTTCGTCATCAGCAGCTTGCTCCAATAGGCACGTGCTCAGAAGAGTTCCGATAATGTCATGTCCAAGGTGCACATAGTCTACAGCATCATGATCGCTTTGAAGACCTTCTGTGGACCAGAACCACTCGCGTATTAAACTGCCTTTGGTAATTTCAGAACTTTCTGGATGCAGAGCGAGACGCTGGAGGCAAGCCTTGATGGCATCATTGGGCAAACTATCATAGCTGAACTTAAAAAGCAGAAGCACCTCCTTTTCCATACCTGAGAACTCTGATGCAGATCTTTGCAAAGTTGCTATCGCGTGAGACCATTCTTCAGGAGTCTTTTTCGATGCCATTGCACGTTCAACCGTGACTAGCGCTAGTGGCAGACCGCCACACTCTCTGACAACACTTTTAGCTAGCCCAACGATCTCTGGATTATTGACCACGGCATCATCACGAACCTTCTTGCAAAACAGATCCCATGCATTGTCCGGATCCAAGCATCCTAATTTGATCTTCTTGTGAGCCTCCATTTGGCCGCATAGGATCTCTGATCTGGTCGTGAACAAAATCTTGCTCCCATTATCCTCATTCGGATACGGCACCCCTGCCTTTAAAAGATCAAGCCGCTCCCACAGATTATCCAACATCAAAACGAACTTCTTCCCATTCAAGACGCGAGATATGTCTTCATACTTATCATGCTCGCTCTCACTCGCCAGCGTCTCTTCATCTGAGCCCAATTTCTTTCCAATGCTAACCTGAATCTCCTCAAGGGTTGTGTTTCTCTTCACATCAACCCATATGACATAACCGAAATCATTCATGGAGCGAGCCAGTTTGTTGTGGATGTCGGTCAAAAGGGTTGATTTTCCTACACCTCCCATGCCATATAAACCAATCACTCCTACATGATCATCCTCAAAACATCTCCAAATCTCGTCCAACTCGGTCTCAACGCCAACCAATGGCTCTGAGGGCCTCAAAGTTGCCGGTTTCATGGCCAATCTCTGGCCTACAACATCAAACGAGATGCCTTTGCTAGCTTATTCAGCTAACTGACCCTTCTTGTTAACTATCCTCTTACCAAACTTGTACCGTTCCATGGTACAACCACAAAAACATCCATTGTTTTCATTAGCAGCTTCGATGAGAGCACGAGCTTCGGACAAGGAATCATCGACTGATGTAAGCCATGCATGTACAAGGTCTAGCCGCTTTACATTGCCTCCATGCTCGGCCACGTCCACTCTTCTTTGTACGTCGTTTCTTACTGCCTCTAGCTCATTCAAAGCGGACCTCAGTTCGCCGAGCTTGTTGGGCAGACCTCTGAGGTAACCTGCTTGGTGAGCTATGTATGTCCATCCTTGAGTGATCAAGGCGTCACCAGAAATAGAGACGGAGAAAACGGAACCCATAAGTAATTGAGACGATCAGTGTTTGATGTAACGAATCACGAATTGTTTGTTCTAAAGATTCAAGAAGTTGTATATCAATGATATTAGAGCTTTTTTGTGTTTGATCATGAGAGGAAACAATGTGGTATATATCAGGAAAAAATTTTGGTAGAGAAATTTCAGATCAAACAACACAGTGATATTGCGAAGACTTTGCATGTCAATGAAGGGGCAGATCCATAATGATATTAACACTGTCTAGAAATCGCGGATAATTTGCAAAAACTAACTCTACTAAAAAGCTAGAGATTTTTTGGACAAATCTCAAACTACTGCTTCCTTTCAATATATATGTAATATTTTGACTTTAATTATTATTTAATAAATATTTTAAAGAGTTTTATTTTTCGTATTAAAAATGCGAAAAAATTACGTCAATAATATAAGATTAAAATATAAAATTAAAAGATAGATTTATGAAGGACCACGTTTGATCGTCTTCACAAACGATTATTCACGTATGCTCATTCACATGATTGCATTGTTTAATAGGACATAAGTAAGTAGATCTTTTGTTTTTGAAACTTGAACAATATACTATTCCATTTAATCATAATAAACAACAATCACAATACATTTTAAAATGTGGATGTGTAAGGAATCAACACTGCCTTATTACTATTCCCTTTGTTGGATAAAAAAAATGTAACAGTGTCTATATATTGAGATTAATCTTGATCAGTTTTGTTATATATTCAAACTATGTTTTTTATAAATTTTTTGTAAAATGTCGATGATAATTTATGTTGTATTCTTTATGTGAAAAACAAACTAATTCATATTTTTAATCAGTTAATAATACAACGTAATATCTTAAAATATAAGATAACAATATCAAAAATCAAAATATTATATTTTATATGAAAACGTCCGAGGTAACAAGGAAGGGGTTGGGTGGGGTCAATTTATCATCATTATGCGCCAAAGCAAAGCATGTGAATGTAGGTGGATTGGATCTATTCTCTTTGAACCACATGGCTTCTTCTTTTTTTCTTTTTTCTTTTTTCTTTTGGTCAGACCAAATGGCTTATTCTTTATCGGCTGCTAGAAGGTATTGACTTTGAAATTAGGAACCAATAATTATCCATTTTCTTTAATTATTAATTGTTTAATCTATATTTCCATCAGACTTGACGAATACGTAACAGCTCGATAAATACAATATGTACATAATCCATGATATAGTACACGTTAGGAACAAATTGATATCTGTACGATAAGCTCGAGAACTACTATGTGGTATCATGATCAAATGCGGCGTGATTGCGGAGACTTTGCTGGTCAATGAAGGGGCAGACCCTAGAAATCGTGATAACTCGACATAAACCAACTTTAATAAAAATTCGAGATTTATTCGGACAAATCTCAAAACTATTATTTATACTTTCTCTCCTGGATCTTATGGTTTTAAAACATGAACAATACACTGACCTTGTGATCATACTAAAAAACAGTCGCAATACATTCTAATTGTCGATCTCGTCTAACACTTTGGAAGTCCCGCAATACATGTGGTTCTCGGCATACTGGATTAAGCTAATAACGCTTTGTATTAATATGATACTTTGTATTCTGTATTGACTAATATTATATATTCTATATTTTGTATTGATTATAAATATACAAAGACAGAGAATACAAGTGGTCTTCTTTCCATATGCATAACAATTGCTTCCTACGCCATCCTGGTTAATGGACAGGCCACTACGACCTTTACCTCTATAAGGGGGCTTTTTCCCGCTTACTGCAGGAATCACGGGCAAGGCGAACCCCTCCATAGCGTGAAATTTTGTCAAAGGGTCCCGGGCGCTGAGAATTAGCCACTTGCTCTTGTCGATGATAGTCTCGTAACGACGGGAAGAGCTATTCAGTCTGAAGCGGAGGACTTGCGTCGAATACTGATGATCTATGAGGGAGCATCAGGATAGAGGATCAATAGAGAGAAATCCGTCATTACCTTTAGTCCAAATACTACGAGGGACATAAGATAACGATTTATCAGAATCCTTGGAACGAGGGAAGCTGGGGACCTCGAAATATACTTGGGTAAGCATCCACTTGCGGGAGATCAAAAAAACTGATCTTTTCAGGGATTAAAGACAAGATGATGATCAAGGGGATGCAACTTTGAAACGGGATAACTCTTTTGTCTTTTGCTAAAAAGGAGGTATACTCAAAGCTGGGCTACCGAAAAGAAAAATATACATTGTTGATATAAATAATACTATCAAATCATTTAAACATTTCCTTGGGGTATTACAAGGACGAAGAACTTTTGTGGTTTGGGGGTTCAAGGAGTTCGGATGTCTTAATGATGTCCTCATGGACAAAATTATTTAGAATTCTTCAGAGCCCGACTTCGCTAGCAACTGTTGTTCCACAGTCGTCAATCCTTGATGCTCATATTGGTCACAACCCATTATATCTATGGTGGAGTTTACTGTCTTCTAAGTCACTAATGCTAGTCGGACTATGCAAGCGATTGGGACATTGGAAGGGAACTCGGATTTATGGCGAACTTTTTCGGGGATCAAGGGATCAAAACCTATTGAGTGCTGAACTATTTTGTGATGGTGAGTCCGTCAGCGAAAACTGATTTAAAAAAGCCTCCGGATTTACGGACTATTCAGTTTCCTTGGGGATTTTCTTTGGAAAGAACTTTGCCTTCGTTTCGTATCCCTTTTACCCGTGGAACGATGATATCACATCCACCGTCTCTACCTTAGTGAATGAAGCAACTGGACTATGGTACAATGAGATGATCGGTCTTTCCACAGGAGATTGCGAAGGTGATTAAGGAGGTTTCGGCAGGGCACAATGACTGGTGGATTTGGAATCTCGACTGCAGAGGAGTTTTTCACTGTCAGAAGCACATTTGATGCTACGTTTGGCTTTCGTTTCCTACATGATGTGAATATTGATGACCATATTTTCTCATGACGGAAACTTTGGGAGATCGATGTTTCTAAAAAATGAAGACTTTCATATGACGGGCGTGCACCGAGTGCTTGCCCACAAATGATAATTTAGCGAAACGCGGAGTGAAGCTAGACATTAGATGCCAATGTGTGAACAAGCTTTGGAAACGACTACACATGCCCTGGAAGACTGCACTGAGTGTTCGAAAGCATTGCAAAGGTTAACGCCTGTCCAGAACACTCCTCATGTCAGTTAGAGAGTGGAAGTAAAAGTATGGAAGCTTTTGGGGATAGACATAAGGATGGGGAATCCATTAGATGGACTTTTTTTAAACAAATTCCTTAAATTTTAAGATAGAGAAAGGGACAAGGATTCCATTGTGAGTGCTCTTAATCCTACAAAATTAGAATCAAAATATCGGATCTTGATAATCACATATGAATAATTCCAAACTATATTTTATTAGACATTCAAAATAATGGGGAAATTAGACTGAAACGATCATCGTTCCTTAGTAGAACCTCTTCTCACACTCATTGCCTCCTCCTTCGACACCTCGATTGTAACGATGATGGTACGACGGGTGAGAAGGTGCTCTTGGAGGGTTAGGATTTGGGAGAGAGACGAAGATTTGTCGGTGGCGGCAGCAACGGTGCAAGGGTGATAGGCAAGGGTGATAGGCAAGGGTGATATGATGGTGATGATGGCAGGGTAGGAATGAGATATATATAAGAAGTAAGGATTAGGTATTTAACCTATGATATTTTGATGAAAACAAATATTTTGTTTTAAAAAAAATGATGAAAATAAAAATTAATAAGATATCTCCTTATCATTATTAGTACAAAGTGATATCTCCCATAATTGTTTCTAAAAAGAAAACCTAGGGAATGTTTTTTTCTATTTTTTTTTGCCCCGAAACATCACAGTCCGTCCATCATCTTCCTCAAATGGCTTGAACATTTGCAATCACAAATCCAACCAAAACCAACAAAAGCAGAATGTATGAAGATTACAAATCCACTCAAATTCACCCACCCATTGCCCTATTCATCATCTTCACCCATTGACTGCAATCTCCTCAACTATGCCCAAATCGGCAGCCTCATACAACTCTGCACCCGCCGCCGCCTTGCCCACCAAGGCACAAGAATCCATGCCCACCTCATTCTCTGCTCCGTGATGATGAAAATGAGTTTCGAACAAATGGGAATTGTTGTGAAAGAGATTGAAACCCGTTATGCTACAGATGGGAATTGCTCCGTGACGAAGCAAAGCAAGACGAAACCCATGAGGAATACGAACAATTTTAGTGGATTTCATTGAAAAAATTGTCTCCGACTTCGTTCTTCTTGTAATCTCACTGTTCTCAAAGTTGCTTCTTCTCCAACAGGTTTGCAGACCCAGAAAATATAGAGGTTTGGGTACTGTTTTTCTGTAATTTCAGAACTTCATTCGTGTGTATAAAAATGGAGAATTGAGCCAAGGAAGAGGAAAGGGAAGGAGTTTGAAAATTCAATTGAGTTCAATGGGGGTTCGCAAATCTAGGGGCTTTGGATTGAATCAGTTCATGCACACTTGATTCGATTCTAAAATCAAGTTGTGCTCTCACTCACTCACTCAAAATGAATGAAGGGGAAACGATTTCACGAACTGAAAATTCAATCTGGACAAAATGAACTTCCTGAGGAAGAAATTCGAGGTGATTTGGGAGTTCAAATTTGTTTCAGGGTTCAACTGATTTGGGAGTTCAAATTTGTTTCAGGGTTCAACTGATTTGGGAGTTCAAATTTGTTTCAGGGTTCAACTGATTTGGGGTACTCAATTTAGGGTAGGAGAGATTGTGGGTTTTAGAGTCTTGATTTTGGGATTTGGAAGGGAAGAGACTAAGGGTATTTTGATCATGTGGGGAAGTGGAAAAAAAAGTTCAAAATGCAATTTCGGACGCGTGGGGTTAAAAGTTGACAGAAATGCCAACATTTGCGCATGATCCCAATAGTATAGACGACGGAGTGGTGTTAAATCACATTAGAGGGATTAAATGCATGGGAGCAGTTATTTAGGATATGATTTTTTAATGCCATTTTTCGATAAACAATGCTGCTACTGGATTGAACTTGCACATTATGATCAAAGATAATCTGTGAAATATGCTCCACGTGGAAGTTCTCCATTGGTCAAGACAAATGCATTAGCAGCGGCTTCATCCTCCCATTGAAGTCCACTCCACCAGTTCTCCTCAGTCCAGATCTTGATCTTAGGCCCCTCGGCCCTTCTCGGGTCCACAGGTAGGCTCTTCAGCTGCGGACAGCCTTTTATTATTACTTGGTTTAAGACAGGAAAAGGTAAAGCTGCGTCGCAAATGCTTCTTAACTGTGGAAGATTTACTAAGCACAGCCACCTGAGCTTTGCGAATGGAGTTGGAGTTTCTCTGCCGTTGCCGTTGCCTACAAGATCAGCCATTGCTATTACCCTCTCTAGTCCTTGGCAGAACGCTACTAATACAAACTCCAGGTTTGGAGCGAAGGACGTGACAGTCAGGTCTTTTAGGTTCGGACATGTACGAACTTCTATTACCCGGAGTTTCTTGAAGCATGGAATTTGCTTCATTGTCGAGCTAGGCCGGATATTCGAAGCACTTGTGTTTGCACTCTCAGTTTCTGTATGTGTCGTAATTATCAAGGATGTCAAGTTTCCGCAGTCGGTTATGTAAATCCGCTGCAGGTTCTTCGTGACTTCCAGGAACGTTATGTCTACTGAAGTTGAATCCTTGAGAAGCTCAATGCATAGACTTCTCGTGCGAATCATCAAGTCTCCGGAGCTTAGATATAATTTTAGTGCACGGTCGCTTCTTAGCGTCAGTTCCACTTCAATCAGATTCCTAAGTTGTCGAACTTCTTCAATCAATAACTCGTTTCCTCCCGATATTACATTGACTTCCTGCATTAGGTCGGTCGAACCACAGAACGTCATTCTCAGTGATTGCAAAGCCGACAAGCTCGACAGCACATGTCGAGGAATCACAGTAAGCTGTGATGTGCTCGAGATGTCTAGCTCTTTCAGGTTCACCAAGTTCCTTAGCTCAACGGGCAATTGCCTGATTCCAGTAAACCTCAGGTTTATGTACTCCAAGGCTGCAAGTTGACAAACCTCCAAGTGCAGTTCCGTGAACCTCTGGTTGTGGGACAAATCCAGCACTCTCAAACCGCTCATGACGGAAAAGAAACCAGGAGCTATTTTTGTGAGCAGGTTATGACCAAGGTATAATGCTTCGAGGTTAGCACACAAAGGTTCTTCTGTTATCTCCTCGATCTTGTTGTTCATCAGCGAAACTACTCTAGCATTGTTCCATTTCCCAATTCCCGGGATCTTTCTCAGTCTCAATCCAGCTTCCACCAAATACATATCCTTTTGCGTTCCGCATTCCGATGCTACCCATAGCACCATATCACGAACCACATCGTGCAACCTCATGTATCGTTCGTCATCAGCAGCTTCCTCCAATAGGCACGTGCAAAGAAGAGTTCCGATGATGTCAAAGCCATGGTTCTCATAGTCGTCTGAAGTGTCATGTTCGCTTAGTAGACCTTCTGCGAACCACATGCGTATCAACCCGCGTTTGGAAACTTCAGAACTTTCTGGATGCAGAGCGAGACGCAGGAGGCAAGCCTTGATTGCATCATTGGGTAAACTATCATAGCTGAACTTTAAAAGCAGGAGCACATCTTGTTCCATACCCGAAAACTCTGATGCAGATTTCCGCAAAGTTTCAATCGCGTGAGACCATTCTTCAGGAGTTTTTTTCGAGGCCATTGCACGACCAACTGTGACTAGCGCTAGTGGCAGACCGCCACACTCTTTGACAACACTTTTAGCTAGCTCGATGACCTCTGGATGATTAATAATGGCATCATCACGAACCTTCTTGCAGAATAACTCCCACGCCTTGTCGGATTCCAAGCATCTTAATCTGATCTTCTTGTGAGCCTCCATTTGGCCGCATAGGATCTCTGATCTCGCCGTGAACAAGAGCTTGCACCTGTTATTCTCATTCGGATATGGCACTCCGGCCTTCAAAAGATCAAGCCGCTCCCACAGATTATCCACCAGCAAGACGAACTTCTTCCCATTCAAGACGCAAGATATGTCTTCGTACTTATCATGCTCGCTCTTACTCGCCAATGTCCCTTCATCCAAACCCAATTTCTTCCCAATGCTAACCTGAACCTCTTCAAGGGTTTGGTTCCTCTTCATATCAACCCATATTACATAATCGAAATCATTAACCGAAACAGCCAACTTGTTATGGATTTCGGTCAAAAGGACTGTTTTTCCTACCCCTCCCATGCCATATAAACCAATCACTCCTACATGATCATCCTCAAAACATCTCCAAATCTCGTCGAACTCGGTCTCAACGCCAACCAATGGCTCTGAGGGCCTCAAAGTTGCCGGTTTCGTGGCCAATCTCTCGCCTACAACATCAAACGAGGTGCCTTTGCTAGCTAATTCAGCTAATTGACCCTTCTTGTTAGTTATCCTCTTACCAAACTTGTACCGTCCCATGGTACAACCACAAAAACATCCATTGTTTTCATTAGCAGCTTCGATGAGAGCACGAGCTTCGGACAAGGAATCATCGACTGATGTAAGCCATGCTTGTACAAGGTCTAGCCGCTTTACGTTGCCTCCATGCTCGGCCACGTCCACTCTTCTTTGCACGTCGTTTCTTACTGCCTCTAGCTCATTCAAACCGGACCTCAGTTCGTCGAGCTTGTTGGGCAGACCTCTGAGGTAACCTGCTTGGTGAGCTATGTATGTGCATGCTTGAGTTATCAAGGCGTCACCGGAAATTGAGATGGAGAAAACGCTACCCATAAGTAATTGAGACGATCATTATTTGATGTAACGAGTCACGAATTGTTTGTTCTAAAGATTCAAGAAGTTGTATATCAATGATATTAGAGCTTTTTTGTGTTTGATCATGAGAGGAAACAATGTGGTATATATCAGGAAAAAATTTGGTAGAGAAAATTTCAGATCAAACACAGTGATATTGCGAAGACTTTGCATGTCAATGAAGGGGCAGATCCATAATGCTATTCACACTGTCTAGAAATCGCGGATAATTTGCAAAAACCAACTCTGCTAAAAGCAAGAGATTTTTCGGACAAATCTCAAACTACTGCTTCCCTTTCAATATACATGTAATATTTTGATTTTAATTATTATTTAATATGTATTTTAAAGAGTTTTATTTTTTCTTTTAATGATGCAATAAAATTACGTCAATAGCATAAGGTTAAAATATAAAATTAAACTATTATTAATGTTTTACGATAGCTTTATGAAGGACGAAATTTGATTATCTTTCGTAACGAGTCAAAGATTATATCGATACGTAAGTTTATTTAAATGGTTGCATCTATAGTGAAACAGAAGTAAGTAGATCTTCTGGTTTTGAAACTTGAACAATATAGTGTCTCGTTTAATCATAATAAACAACAATCACAATACATTTTTAGATGTGTCAAGCAATCAACACTGCCTTATTACTATTCCTTTCGTTAAATTAAAAAATATAACAGTTTGACTGTGTTTATATGTTGAGGTTAATCTTGATCTGTTTTGTATAATAAAACTATGTTTTTTTATAATTTTTTCATAAAATATTGATAATAATTTATATTGTTATCTTTATTTAAAAAAAAATTCATGTTTTTATCGTTTAATGATACAACGTAATCTCTCAAAATACATTATAAATAATATCAAAAATCAAAATTTTTGATAAGGATGTGCTTGAGTGATGACAATTTATCAACATTATGCGCCAAAGCAAAGCATGTGAATGTGGATGGGATTTATTTTCTTTGAACCAAATGGCTTATTCTTCTTCTTCTTCTTTTTTCTTTTTTTTTTTTTTTTGGTCAGACCAAATGGCTTATTCTTTATCGGCTACCAGAAGGTATTGACTTTGAAATTAGGAACCAATAATTATCCATTTTCTTTAATTACTAATTGTTTAATCTATATTTTCATCAGACTTGACGGATACGTAACAGCTCAATAAATACGATATGTACAATAATCCATAATATAATATGTATTGGGAACAAATTGATATCTGTACGATAAGCTCGATAACTACTATGTGGTATATGTTGTGAACAAATTGGTCGACAAATTTCATGATCAAATGGGGCGTGATTGCTGAGACTTTGCTGGTCAATGAAGGGGCAAACACTAGAAATCGGGGATACTCGATATAAATCTAACTCTATTAAAAACTCGAGACTTATTCGGACAAATCTCAAAACTATTATATATATACTTTCTTACATGGATCTTATGGTTTTAAAACATGAACAATACACTGACCATGTGATCATACTAAAAAACAGTCGCAATACATTTTAATTGTCGATCTCGTCTACCACTGCCAAATTATTAAGCAAAGTGGTTGAGTGGTGTGAACTGGCAGCTATCAACATCATTTGCCGAAGCAAAGCGTGTGGAATGGATCTATTTTCTTTGAACCAATGAGAATGGTTTTTTTTTTTTATCCGCTACTAGACGGCATTCACTTTGAAATTGGGATTCAATAATTTTCCACGTTCTTTAATTACTCATTGTTTAATCTACATTTTCGTTGGACTTTTCAGATACGTAACAGCTCGATAAGTTCGTTATGTACAATAATCCATAATGCATTACACATCCTACAACAGTCGACACATCGTCTAGGAAACATACCGAGATAGCAATTCATAGTAGTTTCTAACACTGAAAGACCGAAGCAGTAGCTCCAACTTACAACAAGTCGGGGGAGGAAACTTTGTACGCCATTTTATCCTTTCGAGCGATAGTTCGTTCACTGCAGGATTTGAGCCGCCCTTGACCACAACATTTCCGGCACGACTAACCGACCAACTGAGGCCTAGTGTTGAATTGCATTGTTCATGGTTGTATTGAGCAACATGACTTGAAATCTTATTGCAGGAAAGGGTGTTTCTTGAATTTGTAGTACACTTTCCATAGATTGTAACAAATAACATCAGGTAGGATGATGAGGACGAGCAGCCCAAAGTGAACTCAGGGCACGGAGCCGATTCAAGTATTCTCCTAAGGCGAGCAATCCTCTTGCAGCTTGACGCGGATTAAGAATGCGAGACATTAGCTGAACCGCGTGCTCTCTAAGATGATCTGCCTGTTTTATAAGCAAATAGAGGAGAAACTTCAGTGCCAAGTTGCAAAAATACCAACTCTCTTCCGCAAATATATGTGCAAATGAAGGAACAAAAGCAGCAGAATCAATAGTGGATTCTAATCTGTTAACATGGTATTCAGGCAGTTGCAACTGTTACAGGAGCCATTCTTGTTACCCCATGTACTTGGAAGTTGGCATCTTATGAGGTTGGTTCTGCTTCAAAGACATGAAGTGTGTCGCATGAAAATCATGTTAAGACGCAAGCAGGGTTTTTATTATTAATAATAGTATCTGAATAGTACAGGCAGTAAACCCACAGCCGCAACACCAAACAAGCAGGTTTGGTATCACAATCTAAACTTATTACAAGTAGGCAACAAAACCTGAAAACAAAACAAAAGAAGACTTGGAATCGGCTGTAGTAACAATGGAAAACACAAGCAGGTTTTCTATCACAATTTTGTGTTTTTGATGGAGTTTGGTTCGAGTTGACGGTGTTTATTACCTGGTTGATGAATCCCTCCAATGCTTCTAATTTCTCCATTGCAGAGGCAATCTGGTAGCTACTCACCTCGCTGTAGAGTCCATCTGCCGACACAATCTGAGAGATAGTTTGGTGCAGCTTGTCCAGGCCTTGAGACAAGGCATCTTCCGCTTGCTGAGAGGAGTGCCGCAGTTTATTGATATCTGCTGTTTGCTGGTCAGTCAATGAGTCAAGGAGCGGTACAACTACCTGCGATAACCAGTTTGCCATAAACCATCATACCTCGATGAAGATTGAAATTCCTAGATTCATTCGTTTCAGAAAAGTACTTAAAAATCATCAAACGAAAAAAAAAAAATGATTTTTGTTTTTATTAAAAACGGACGACAACGCTGATATTATGTATCAGTTGGTTTCGACGCTGAAGAGATAGGACGAAGCAAATTAGAGTACACGTTTGGGCAATCGGAAACCCATGAGCTTAAACTCGCGTGGACTACACAGGTTTTACTCCCTTCTCCCTAGTGTAAGATCAAGAAATAAAACGAGTACCTTTAGCAGCTCTGATGGGCGAAATCCTCCCATCCAAAGGAAAAACTGCTCGACTGATGTCCTCCATGCGCCAAACATTGCATAAAACACATCGACCTTTGCCACCTTTTCTTTCATATGAAAGAGATTGTAGTAGTGATTTAATCCGCCAACCACAAGCACTTGAAGTTCAACATCGGAAATATTAGCTTGCAGAGCATCTCGAAGTAAACTTCTCTGTCGATTTTGTTCCTCAAGCCAAAGTGCATATTCCAATTCGAAGGCGGTCATCCCTGATACACATCAAAAACGCCAGATATGATGACCAGAAACAGAGGTTTTAGGCAACTGATTAGGACAATAACCATTCGGGGAAAGAAGAACTTAAGGAAGCGTATGTGAAAATCCCGGCAGCACAAGAGAAAAACTAACCAGCATTAACGTTTCCTGTAAATGTAAGATTAGAAGTTACAGCGCTATCTGTGTAAAGTCCCTGGATAAAGAAGACCATCGAGCCATAGTATTAGTACCACAAGATGAATATCAGATCCATTATATTTCAACAAATAAGCTCGAACAATCTAGAAATTAAGCTCATACGTGGAAAAATGTTGGAATGCACCTGCATTTTAGCGCGGTCAAGATCCCGCTCCAGTTGGGCCAGCTTCAAGCGGCTGCTCTCTAACTGGCGAAGATAGACCTATGTCATGGAAAAAAAGTTCTATTCCTTGGGATGAGATTCATGAAAACAGAAAAAGCAAAGCTTGATAACTAGGCCTCGATGTAGTCAGTTCCTTGTATGTCGAAGTTCTGTTTACCTTTTTTTTCAGACGGCTTCTCCTGGCAGCCTCCCGATTTTGCTCCAGACGCCTTTGTACCTGCAAACGCGACCACTTGTACTAATGTTGGATGCTTAACGGAACTGAAAGTGAGTTCGCAGAAAACATGCATACTGGTTACTACTTGCAAAACATTTTTTGTTGTTTTCTGTTTTCGGTTTCCATTTCATCTGTTCTAGAAATAGGAATCAGAAACAAACGTTTCTGTTTCATCAGTCAATGAAACGAAAAAAAAAAAAATCAAAAACAGAAATAACACCAAACAAATCCCTTTGTTTCACCTATACTGAATTACAACACTTGTTAGATTATATAAAATAGAGATTTTGTATTAAAAAAATGATGATGTGATAAAAAGTTGAAAAGATATTAAAAAAATGGGTTGAAATGTGTGTTAAAAGATAAAAGTTATAATTTGAGGTTGAGAAATTCAATAAAATTATTGTAGTATTCTTCATTTTTATAGGTCAATTTATTGTAACATTATACAATATATATGAAGAGTGAAAAGCCTAGAGAGAAAAAGTAGATATTGTGATGCAAGTGCTCTTGTAAAGCCGACACTAACAACCATGTGCATCCTGGTTTCAATATGCAGAAATTCAATCTATCGTAACTCCATATGCACATACCATGAATTTAGGAGAAACATTTGAGCTCATGATCTCTAACCATGATTATTTCGTTACCATATTGAGAGCAAACAGAAGTTCAACCTTGTTGTAGAAGAGACCTTGTCTAGTCACAGAGTAGGCCAAAACACAAGAATCCAATATTCCTCGACACAGAACAATCCATTTGTATCAGAAGCCTCAACGATACCCTTTCTGTAGTATGATATTACTGTACAGGACCATTCATGAGGAGGAAAGAGAGAAAACATCGAGTTACCTTCTCCGCAAGTCCACTTCCTTCATGACGGCTTTCAGAAGGTATGGCTGACTGACGAGCGACATGCACAGGCTGCACAGAGCCAACAATGATGGAAAAAGACAGAAAATCACTAAAAGAAGAATATCCTTAGATATTGTTGGTCCAAAAACAGGAAGGAACATGCATAAGAATTCACCTTGTCATCAAGTTGAGCCTCAACATCTATCACCAATGACTGATCCGGCAAAGTACCTATCTGATGAAGCGGCTCGTAAAGGCCCATAGTCCCCGAGGTGGTGAACTCGACTGTTTCACTCATGTCTTTCAAATTACATGTGGCTGATATTGATTGGAGAACTTCATCCCTACATGGAGTGCAAAATATTTAATCAAGAAGATGAACACGGAAATATCCTCGAAAAGACAAAGCGACGGAACATGCAACTGAAGTACAAATAGTTATGGAACCAGCAAGCAAGAGGGCACAAATCTCTCCAAGTTAAGAGCATCAACGTGATTAGCCAATTTCAGGCATTTCTGACAGCCAGGCGGTGACCATGAAAAAAAAAGGAAAAGGGTCTCATGTACAGAGTACTGAAAGTCAATACATTATGTTCCAAAATCATGGATATGTTCGAATAGGAGAACACCTTATTCATGGCGCGAGATTTTAAGCGTAAGAAAAGGAAATAAAATACAGGAAAGACGGGGCAATTACCAAGCAATCGGAGAACAATATATCATCAGCTTGTACCTCGAGTTGACGAAGTAAAGCTCTCAATGACAAGCTGATCACTACCTCAAGGCTTATATCAGCTGGGTAGTGAGCGAGGGTGACAAGTTGTTGTATGTTCTCTGGATTGCCTGCAGAAACATTTCTTATATACTGCAATAAAGCACTGGTTGTTATGCGCGAGAACCGATTCCCGATCCCTCCCGGGCACAGCCACACTGAAAGATAAGAGTTCCTACTTTTAGAAGGAACTGTTATTTATTAGAGCCAAATTCATTTACCAAAACAGCACCCACAAAAGCAGCTACTTTTTCCATGTCACAATATCCCACATGCATGACTCAACCTACCGTGAACTCAGAGAGGCGTCTCTGACACAGAATAAAAGGAGAATGTTTTGACATATCCATATAGTCGATCCCAACCAGTCATTATACAAGATTTTCAATTGCTAGTTGAGAAAGGAGAAAAAAAAAACTGCCACGCTAGGACAGGATTCTAAGAATGTACTGTGGAGCAAGTCATGGAATTTAACTGCGTCGCTTTACATAGAAGTCGGAGTCAGAGCACAGATTCAATAGACATTACTTTGTAAAGGGAGCGGCTGTCCTTCGCCCATCACCCAGGTACACTAAATTTTGCCATCAGCTTTGCCTTTAACCTCTCTGCGACCCCCAAAAGTGAATCTTTACCAGGAACTTTCGCTTTTGATCAGATGGGCACACAGATGCTCCAAAAGTACAACTCAATCAATCCATGGCATACATCTCCATTCATGCATGGTTGTACAACCGGAAACGGAGCTCCTTTGTTTTTTTTTTTTTATTCAATCATGAGAGCAAGTCCAACCTTTACATTAAAATAAATATAGTTACTATTATAATTTGACATAAAAAAAATATTTTTAACATTAATTATTTAACTATATCTCTAAGATTTGGTGCTATTTTACATCAAAAGTTTCATTTTATTAAATTCTCGTTCGACTTCATTTTTTTAATCAATCTAACACAATTTAAGTATTGATTTTTTTTTTTTTAACTTCTCATGAAAGTTGTAACACATCATAAACTTTTCAAAATTAGGACCAACTATTTTTTCACTGAATTTTTTTTCTTTACATTCAACTAATTTTTTCAAGTACATCTTTGTATATATTTTTTTCATTTATTAAGTACTTATATAACGTTTAAAATTTTTTGAAAATAAAAAAAAATTAAAAATAGATATTATGGATGATGTGACAATGATAATTACATTTATATTTGGTTCCAAATATAAAATCAGTTTTACCTCATAGTTGAAACCCTATTTTTGTAATATGATTCCAAATTATAGATATAACATCATTTATAGCGCTTGGACTTGTTCTTAAACGGAGCTACTTTGTTCACCTATCTAGAACACCAATATCAGTTGCTGGATCCTAAAAATCAGAAAGAGAACTCAAACTCAAAAGATAAGTCTATAACAACCTTTATGCGCTCTCCCTAAGTTATAAGTCGCCTACCATCTCCTTATTTAAAAGACGTTTGGATTTGTTTTCCGTCACTCCCACCCCACCACCACCGACTGTGGACGCCATTTCAGTCCAGACTCTTTTCTGCACCAGGTGACTCTGTCATAGTTTTGAAGCACAAGACAACCCTTTTGCTAAATAGATTGTCAGTCTTCTATGGTTCCTCAAAGGGAAGAACGATCCACTCGTTCATCAGTTGGGATCAACGCTCGAGCTTTTCCTTATATATTAAACTACGTATGATCAACACCCACCAAGGCGTCCAGTGGGTGAACAAAAAATTCAAACAAGATTAGTTTAACTTCATCGCTCTTCTAGCTTTTGCCTTGTTCCTATTTTTAAATATTAATGGGATAAAAAGATAACGGAAAAAATAACATAAGAAGGAATCTATAGGCAATGAGGTTAGAGAGCTTTTACCACTACATCCCTCTTCATTATCTTCCTCATGAAGAAAATTCAAGTGGTAGGGACAGTAAAAGCAACTCCCTCATGGTTGGAAAGTGTCTCAATCCTTTCATTCGTTTCATCTATTGGAAAGGAAGCACTAGCTTTAGTTTACTGGACAGATCCGTACTGTTTTTTGAACTAAATTAATCCGGTCTTACAAGAAGAAGATTCTGATCGTCGTCTTTTCTCCATATTCACAGAAGAGTAACGTTTCTCGGTATTGGCAAGCAGGCCATTGATGCCTCCTTTCATGAGGAGTCAGACATGCAGAGGGATTTGGCTTTTAACCGACTAAGTTCATGGTTGAGTCAATGCCCACGCCCCCTTCTCAAAAGAAGAAACAAGCTTTCCCGCAAGGCGCTCTCCATACCTACTTAGTAGGAGCGGGCAAAATATGGTGCATATCTCCAGTTAATGAGCATATCAGGATAACAAGAGCGGCGAAAGAGCTGACCTAGCAAAACCCATCCCTCGTCCCCAACCGGGTGATGCAGACTACTTCAAAAGCGATTCCAACGTCTCCTGCGAATGTTCAATCAGCATGAAAGAATGAAGAGATAAAACAGCTGCATGCATCAAAGGCATCTTGACTGGAACCTGAGAACAAAGGCATTACACAAATATGAGATTTCTTCATTGATTGATTTGAGTTATATACGAGTTACAATCCAATGTACAGAAGATAATAAAATCATTATAATCAATGACAGAACAAGATATATACAAATTGGACAAATAATGTCGCAATTTTATGCTACACTGTTCATTATTTATCATCTGTATCCAACTCAAGGCCCTCTGCGGCCAAGAGTCGGGTGATTTCATTCTCTTTTTCCTCTTCGGCCTGCTTCCTCATCAAGTCCCTCTTTCTTAGGACGAGAGAGTGCCTCCTGATGGTCGTATTGAAGTTCTCAATCGACGCTTTCTTTGCTTTGTTAAAGAGCCTCCGCTCCTCTTCTGGATCTACCTGAAATTTAAAGGGAGACATGAAACTCTCTTCCAGCTGTTCTACCACTGAAAAACAAGAAATACCTAAAGTATAAAGATAGCATAATAACAGCTTGTACACCATAAAGAAAAGGAGACTATTTTAGAAAACAATCTCATACACAATACCCAGACTATTCCAACAAGTTCCGCTTGTATGAAGATTTAATGCTCATCAGTTCACCGTGGTAAGAACAGAAGCAACTACCTTTGACCTAGAAAGTTGACGTGCTCGGAGTCTCATCTCACGGTCTTGCTGCTCCGCCCAAGCTGCGATAGCTGTGTCTCCACGCCGCTCAAAAGCTTTCTTTTTATTCATTACCCACTCCGCCCAAGATTCAGATGCCTAGAAGTATAGGATGTAAATAATCATTCATAGACGAAAACATATAAGCAAAAGTCAACGGTTGGAAGCACTCATCAAGAAAACAACCCGTTCCATGACAAACTATGCAACCTCATATGAAGCAACTATTCAATATTATTCACCTTCATTGGGTTGACCCGGTTTTCAACGTCGTATTTTGTCCGCTTCTCCTGATCGATCAACAACTCATAAGCAGCTTGGATCTTAATGAATCGGGATTCAGCACTTTCTCCTTTTTCAAGGTTTCCTCTGCCATCGTAAACTGGAAAAATATGGTAAATCAAAATAGCAGTACATCAGAAGAACCTCAAATATTGTTCCCAGTCACATAACATCTCGGTAACAAGAAAATAATTAATAAACCAATGAATCAAGGCAACAGGTCTTAACAGCAATAAAGTTACAAGGGAGCTACCAAAACAGTTCCAAGAGACAAAAAATCACATTATTAATCTCTACTGATAACTTGATTATAAGATTCTAGAATGTGTTCAAGGGCCAAAGGAAAACAAGGAAACTGAGGGCAAGCCAATCAAGATACTGGATTGATAGTCATCAACTACAGAGTGCTCAACTGGCATTATACAGCAGCAGCTTTCGAGATAAATGGGGCTGAGGCTGCAGCGCTGAAGCACTTCAACGAAACAGGGGAATTTCCTTAAATTTTGATTTCATATAATACGATGATTTGGTATATGTAGCTATTGATGCCTGGTGGTGTTCATCATCCAATAACAATTACATTTGCACAAGAACTGCCCAACACTGACTGAAAACCGAACACCTTGTAGAAGGGAACAGCACAGGGAAATACCTAAAGCCCGTTACCTCAAATGAGAAAAGCACAGCGTAGAAATTACAGAAGCACATTTTACTTAGCTCTAACTATTAAAATCAGACAAAGGCAAAACCCAACAATGATCTTTGTTTTTGACATCTAGATATTAACATTCAACGATATCACTATCGAAGCACAACCTCCACATCTTAAGACTGGCATGACCAAGAAACAAAATCAAATTGATTAAACAAGATAAAATTCATATGATATGCTAGCATGAAGACATCGTATCTACACAAGAACTCTTCTAATTACACTATTGCATTAGCAACAAACTAGTGTTGAAAAGTGACAAACGAACTTGGTGAACTTTGCAGCTCTGATGGTCTAGTGCACAACAATTTTGACAAAATTACTTCATCCTCGAGGTAAAGGTAATTAATTCTTGGCTGCCTGTGCAACTGTAAATTGCATTTCTTGTTTTCTGCAAACCTGACTCATTGACAAATGAACACACCTTATACTACATCGAAACCTGAAAACTTATGTACTTACTAATCGTACTTAATAGCTGGCCTTATATGGATCAAATCTATGGCAAATAACCAACTTAGAAAGAAACAGAACGATTCAATACATATGCAACCACAATCGGATAGTTCAGAGGACCACCAATCTTTTACCATATTTACTGATAAACCACAAATTGTGCATGGATCAAGATAGAGACATACCATCTGGATGATAAAACTTGGCCAAACGTCTATATGAAAACTTTATTTCTTCGTCATCTGCATCCCTTTTGACCTCTGAATACCAAAAAGAAAACCATGACAAAAGGGGAAGGAGACGATAACATCTAGAAAAAAAAAGGATATATTCTGTAGAAAAAAAAAAGATATATGCTGTTAAAAAATGGCATCACCTCAAGAATATATGAGAGCATGTTACTGCTAATTTCTGGTTGAAATAAGGGAATGAATTAGCTGACCATTATAGTGCGTAACAGAAGACCAATGTTTTGTCCTGCTAGTAGTCATACTAGCTCGGACAAATATCAGCTTCTTTCATAACATGTCAAATGTACTAAAACTGACAAACTTCTTCAACACTTCGTCTTCCATCACAAGTTCTTCCACAAAAAAGGTCAAGTCAATTCTTAAAGTCGGCCCAAAGAAGCTATATTTATGCCTATTTTTTGGAGCATAGCTTTACATCTTTGATGCCCAAATCTAAATTCTTGCATTGGAATTCAGATCCTCACATCACACATAATTTGTCATTTACATACCATTAAAAAATTTATTACTTCAATACTGCTCTGTTCATGATAGCAGCAGAAATGTGGAATGATATCCACCATTCATCTGACCACTTCATCCTTAACCATGTATATATAGTCCATCCACCTAGAGCAATATACACAAGCACATTTCTACAATTATCACATCCCAAAACAAATAGATTTTCATCATAAGTAACTACTTTTACTACCTCATGACAAAATCAAACAGAATGAAAAGGTTCTGCTTTTCACCAAATAACTTCATCATCCAAAGTTCCAAACTCACGACGGCCTATCCCAACAGCCATGATACAATGTGTTTAAAACAAATATCATGCCAATGTCTCCACCCTCCATTCTCCAATGTATTACTCAAAAATTGGCAACACTTCCATCATTAATTTCCCTTTTCTCCTCCCCTTAATTCAGTACCACCACTCATGTCCAAAAGAAGAAACTTGCGTGATCCAATTCTCTGATACCACTACAATTTACAAATCGTAATATTGACTCCTATCATCACACCGCATTTCGGTTTCTCAATCAACCACCACAAAGGCGCAAATCAAACAACCAACTAATCAAACTCATCGCGTATTCGGCGAACCATTACCGAGAACATCATACGGCGACTTCTGATCATTCCACTTCGCCGCCCTCACCACACACCTCCTCCTCTGCCCCACCCGCCCCAGCCCTAACCCCAACCCCGTCGTCGACACCCCACCGCATCCATCTCTCCCCACAAACGAAGCCCTCACCACTGACCGATACCACACCACACCACCACAGCGGCCATTTCCACCATACACAAAGGGACTGAGCACAGTGTTCGGTCTACACATGATCTTCAAGCTCCCCATATCGAAACCCTCGAAATCGATCGAACCAGGGGACTAATGGGAAAAATTGTTAGATGATGAAGGATTTGAAGAAAGTGAGGGGAAGTGGAAGATTAGGGATTTGGGGAAGCGGAGGCGTGTACGGGTGAATTTTGGGGGGTTTTTGGGAATCTAGGGATTTTGACTCAAGGTTGGATTCGAGGGGTCTGTTCTGTTTTGAGAACCTTTGAACAGATTTTGCTATGAATACTCCCTCCGTGTAGTATAGTAACGACGTTGACGTTTTTCTATTACTACATCCCTCCAATATTGGGTGAATTTAATTAAGGGTTTTTTGTTATATAAGTTTTCGAAATTTTTTAAAATTTCTTATAAGTTTTTAAAATTTTAATAATTTCAAATTAGTTTTTAAAATTTTTATTTATAAGACAAAATGACTCATACAATACATATTTTTTTTAATTTTAATAATATAATTATGATATTTTATCATTTTGTATTTAGTTCATTCATATTTTTCGATAAAATAAACAATAATTTAAAAAAAATAATAATAAAACATAATTATTTTATTTAAAAACATGAATTAATTTATCTTAAAATAAATATTTAATTGATTCTATTGAAATTATAAAATTTTCTAGACAAGAAATAGATTATTTTATCCATCACATAACAATTTCAAGAATAATTTGAAATTATTGAGGAATTTATTTGAAGTTTAAAAAATATTAGAGACTTATATAACAACTCCTTTTTAATTAAAATCACTAAAAAAATCAAGTTATTTTTTTTCCCTCTCGAAATTTTTTAAACTATATTTTATCCTTCATTTGTCAACTAACCAACACTGCTCCCTCGCGTATCCATTTTTATCTATTTTTTCCATTTAAAAAAATCAAAAAAATAACCTTTCTCATCCATTATGATTTTTCATGCATCTTTCTTACCTCAAATCCAAACCATTTTTTCAAACAATGTCCCATGGATACAAAGAAGTGCTTTATATCTTTAGTTTATGTACAGTACCGATAAGCAGGCATCGTGATATCCAAGCTCATTGTCCATGGATTCAGCATTATGGGCTTGTTTCTTTTGTTGTTTTTCTGTGCTTTTATTTCGAGCCCGACACAGAGGTGAAGAATTAGGCTCTGATTTCGTGTTTCTTTTAGTGGGGCATTTCGTCGAGCACGTTGTGTGCATTAAGGTTTGATGGTTTGGAAGGGTTTTTGGTGGGTTTAGGATTGATGGGTGTGTTTGTTTTGTGCGGTTAAGAGATACATTGTAGAAATGTGCGAAGATTTTGGTGGGTTTGGTATTGATAGGTGTGTTGATATGCGAGTGGTTGAAGGACTTGGCTTTCCACGGGTCTAGGAATACGCGAGTTGTGTTCATTTGAAGATTAATTTCGATACAATTCGGTGAATTGAATTGGTCACTCGACTTGAATTTTGATGCATCTAAATATTGAAGTTATGATTCCGACGATATTGTGATGATTAGGTCAATGGGTTTGGTTTCTGAAGGTCCTAATCATTCATCTCAACGAGAATGGTGTCAGAGTTGTGGCCAAGTCGGGTGGCTTTTTGTCAGGTGACAATGCACTTTCTTGAGAACGGGTGGTGGACGTCGACGGTGGTGTGGGATGGTAAGGGTATTCAACCTACAGTTTAGCTATGTTGAACATTTGATTTTGGTCTATACGACGATGAAATGGTGGTTATAATGAACTAATGATATGTATCACAGTGATGTTTTATGCACTGTAATACTGTCATGATGTATTGTAATTTTTTAAATATATATATTGAAACGGTCGTTTTTCATGTCCTGCAATATTGGTTGTATGTATTACTGTATTAGTTATTTGCACTGCAAAAGTTCTAATGATGTTAGTTGAACTATTTCATATCCACGAATAAGGAATATTGGATTTGTTTTGTCTTCCATTTGTTTCTGAAGAATTTCTCTTAAATGTTCATTTTTCCTGATCGTTAAATATCTCTAACGATTCGTGTTGATATTTTTGTAAACATAACAAATCATCGGATCAAAACATATAATTTCACTATATATAAAAAAAGGTTTTCGACGACTACAACATTTATTGCAGTCGCTAATTTTGCTACAGGAACATAAAAAGTAGTCGTTAAAATAAATTTGCAACTACAACATCCATATAATCACTAATTTATGACTACCATATCCATACTGTTTTTAATTTGCGACTGCCACAACCATACTATCGCTAATTGGTGTATGTCGCAAATCAGATGGGTTTTCCCTTCACTTTGCTGCCGACTGTAGCTAATTTGCTATGGAGCTGAAGCTAACTTGCTACTGACTGTAGCTAATTGATTTTAAAGAATAGATAAATAACAAAAAAAAATGGGGCTAACAAGGGGAAACTCAATCAGATTTGTTTCGTATCAATTTTAAAAAGTTATGATCAAATACTCAATTCAAACCATGAACTAGGATCGGTGATCAATCTACTCAATTAACAACTTCAATAATTCACACAATGTCACATCCGTCACTTCTAAATCAAGCATTAACTTCTAAATCAAGCATTAAGCTCATATCACATCTCATATATCATATCATGGATTAATTCACATATCCTACCAGAAATGTACTCACTAAGCATACATAGATAACATAATCAATGAACATATAACATGATGAAATAAACTCGAACTAATCGAAACAGAAGAAACAAATGTTGATGATGGTTCTGTCGAAGCACCTATACCTTTGGAAACGAAGGTTTGGGCATCAAATGACGATCATGTAATGTACAACAACTAAGATCTAATGAATGAAAGTGAAAATAGAATGATTGAAAATAAATTTCTACCTAAAATTTATCTAAAAGCTTTCTCAAAGACTCTGAAAATGAGAGATAGATAGAACAATACAAGTGTTCTGATCCCTTTAAAAATCGCAACAAAAAACATGTTTCCATCAAGCAAGATTCACGTTCTTGAACTAGTTCACGACCTGATCAGGATGTAAAAGTGATGTTTTTCAAAGTTCGAATTTCTTATTCAAATGCATCCTTGTCTTCATATCTGCACGTTTCCAGCTTCAAATTTTCCAAATAATGTCTAAAAACTTCATAATTGTCTTAATTCACATAATTTCGCCACCCCATTTGATATCATGGCATCCAAAAATAACTATAAAAAAAAACAGAAACCATACCAAAGATACAAAATATACTAGAACTAACTATAAATGGCACAAAAAACAATGTGTAAAGGCTATGAAAAATATGCATAAAAATATACTTAACAGACACCAATAAATTCTGGTAAATTGGATTGCATCTTATCTCCTCCATCAAAATAAGATCAAAACGTTGCATCATTACTTATTATTGAACATGTATTTTGAGAAATTTCATTATTCGTCTTAATGATGTAAGAAAATTACATTGTTCGTCCAAGATTATAATATATAACCCAAATTACCATTAGTGTTTCATAAGAATTTTGTGTGAAACGATATTTGATCATGCGACAGACGATTTATAACATTAATAATTTTATTATTTACATAGGAAAACATTGTAATTTTATTGGGACGGAGGTAGAATAACATAACTTTCTTCATGAAATTACATCTTTTTTTTTTTCTTTTTTTTTTTTGGCTTTGTATCTTTGTATGCTTTGGTATTTTTCTAAGGATTTGAGACTGCATGTTCGACTTTGATCAAATTCACATTACTAATTAATCATGCATGAGACAAAAGAGTAATGAACCGAAGCTGATTCCTTTTCAACCAGTCTTCAGTCTGTGGATGGAAAAAACATAGCTTAAGAATGCTTTGTAATCTTCATGGATCCATTCCCACTCGATCCTGAAATAAACAGTTACATTAACAACAGAAAAAAGAGATAACAAAAAACTGACGATGCTCATTCTAAATTATGGTATGTACTGATCTAGATGAAATCTAAACGAAAAACTATTGGGACTTGTGAGCAGCCTCCAATGGGTATTTGGCATTCCATGATTGGTTTATAAATGAAACTTACGTTTGCACAGATTGTGCGTAACTGGAGCAACAAATCAAACACATACGGGATAATTTGTGTACTGTTATCTCGATTGATTTCACATTATCATGATCAGGTAGGTCAATCAAGAAAAGATAAATTCTTTATCATGATAGCGTAAATGCCTTTGTCTAAGTGTAGGCTAGGTAATTTATTAATTTTACCATAACAATTAATGTAGCTTTGTACTCCAATTATCAAAAAAATAAAAATAAAAACAAACTTTAAAATAACAACAACAACAACAATAAGGGCGAATTCTCAAAAATTACAAAAATAAAAAATTCTCAATCGATACAACACGAAAAAATAATTTTCAGAAAATACATTTTCAAGTTTTCAGGTCACCACCACTGTAGTCCTCTCTCTACACCTCCCTTGCTCTCTCCCTCCTCTCCACACCTCAATCTCATCCCGCATGAATTCTCAAAAAATTAATGATCAACACCTAGTCGGTATCTTTAATCGAATCAAGTGAGAGGTAATTGTATAATGCTTCATTCGTGGACGCAGATCATCTTCTTTGAAGAGATATTAAGATCCTCGAATGCAAAATCATCATCATAATAATTCTCACAACTCTTGACATCAACAATAAGGATGAGGAAATAGAGTAACTCGAAGACGCCTACAATGTGTTCGATGAAATACCACAACGAAATAAGGCATCAATTCAAACGAAAATCAGACACCAGGTCATGGAACAACACGACAGAAATAAAAGACAAAAGAAAAACACACTTCAATTTCTTTACATGATCAAAACACTCAGGCACACTACACATGCCCTGTTTCAATGAAATAGTTCGTCATTATTAACAAACAGTGAGTAAACAACTGGACAATCGGCTCGAACATCTCTATATCACGATCCATCAAGTTCTAATTTTTTTTCTTGGATTCAATATCGGAGATGCGGATGAGATTTTGGGTTCTGCGTCGATGATGGCGATGAGATACAGAGATTGAATAAGATTGGGACGGGAGATGAGAGTTGTATGAAATGAAAAAAAAAAATTATCGGATTATAAGAAATGAGAATTATTATGTAAAACATGTATCCTATGATAATTTTCTTCGTCTGATAAATATTTTGGATTTTGGTAACAAATGTGTAATTCTCTTTATTAATGATGATGTTGTCGTCGTTAAATATTTCATCTACGGAAGAATGACTAGGCTCTTTCATTTGGAAATATTTATGTAATTTAGAGGAGTCCATTGATGATTTGATGGGTATGTTGCATCGGCAATGTTTGATACTTAGGATAATGTGGGATTGGATAACCAATATCTGATAATTCTGTGTTTGATAGGAAAATAAGCACATGGATTACTAATTTCACCTAAGGGGATAACACCTCTAATCCCATCACAACTAAAAAAAACAGCAATTTAGTTACGGAAAAATTTAGTTATGAGAAAAATTCATCATAAAAATAAAACTATTTGTGATGAAACTGTCTCTAAAAAAGAGAGAAAAAACCCAAGAGAAATTCCCCTCAATGTCTGTCGTTAAAGTTGAGAAATTTTCCATCGCTAAATAATATTTAAGAAAATAAAAATTTTAAAAAAATTAATAACGACGGAATCCATCACAAAAATAATGAGGAAAATCATTTTGCTAAAAATCCGTCACAAAATGTCAATACTTTCCTTCATCAAAATTTGCCTGAAAAGTGTGAAAATACATAATTTTGCGACGGAATTAAAGTGGAAAACGATTTAACTAAGGATTCGTCACAAAATATAATTATTTACCTTAGTAAAAGTTTGCATGAAAATTGTGAACTACACTGTTTTGTGACGGAATCCGTCGCTAAGTTTAAGTGGTAAATGTTTTAGTTACGAATCCATCACAAAATGTCATTACTTTCCATAATAAAAGTTTGCATTAAATTTGTGAAATACATAGTTTTGCGACATATTAAGATTATTTTCACAAGATTAGCTACGAAATCCGTCGTAAATCTAAAATTTATAGATTGTATTTTGGAATTTAACTTCATAACAAGTTTGATTCTTACGTTCCTTAAATATATTTGGAATCATTATAATAAAAGAAGATAACTTATATTTCTAAGTTGTATTTCACAAAATTACAATCAAGTACACTATTTTAAGTTACAAACTCTTTATATTGTGAAAAAGTTATGTATCAAAACTCGAAACATATAAGATATCATATTTCAATGTTCATGGTGAACCTATCAAATGTCATAACGCATATAATAGTAAAATTAAACTTAAAAATTATTACTTTATTACGTTTAGTGACGGATTCCGTAGCAAAAGGTATGAAAATATTAATATTATGACGGATGTCCATCGGTAATATTAATTTGAGGAAAAAAATAACTGTGAAAAAACTTAAAATTATTTTAGTGATGGAACTCCGTCGCTAAATTAATTTTTTTAACATGTTTTGCTACGGATTTCATCGTAAATAAGAAATTTCGTGATTTTATTTTCACATGTAAGTTCATAATAAGTTTATTTCTTAAAGTCCCAAAATATATTTCATATCCTTACACTTACCTAGTACATGTAGTAAGAGAAGATAAATTACACATTTTTTTTAGTTTTTTTTTTATATTTTTATGTTGTTTTTTTTATAAAATTATAATCCAGTACATTATAGAAAGTTAGAAACTCTTTAAAATTTGTGCAAGGTAATGTATCAAAACATAAAACATATATGATATCATATTTTCATGTTCGTGGTGGAGCTATCAAGTGTTATAACGTATATAATAGTAATATTAAACTTAATTTTTTTTTGTAATTAACTTTAGTGATGGATTCGGTAGCAAAACTTGTGAAAATATCAATATTGCGAAGGAATTCCATCGTCATTATTAATTTGAGGGAAAACAATTGTCAAAAAACTTAAACTAATAGTAGAGACGAAAATCTGTAGGTAAAATAATATTTTCACATGTTTTGTTACGGAATCCGTCTCAAATAACAAATTTCGTGATTGCATTTTCGAATTTAAGTTTGTAACAAGTTTAACTCTTAAAGTCCCAAAATATTTTTGAAATCCTTACACTTATATAGTACATGTACTAAGAGAAGATAAATTATACTTTTTTTTTACTTTTTTTATATTTCTATATTGTTTTTTTACAAAATTATAATCAAGTACACCATAGAAAGTGAGAAACTCTTTGAAATTTGTGTAAGATAATATATCAAAACTTAAAACATATAAGATATCATATTTCCATGTTCATGGTGAACCTATCAAGTGCGCCAACACATATAATAGTAGAATTAAACTTAAAAAAGATGGAAATTTCCCATAAAATACAAAAAAGAGAAAAATATTTTTCATCAGATATAAATCGGGAAATTAATTCCCATCAGATACGGGTTTACGTTATCCCAAATCAAAGCCATTAAACTGAACCCCACAACCAACAAACAACAAATTCAAAATCATATATTGCGATGATTGAAATCGCTAGGAAAATCCCAACAATCATCTGCGAAATCAACAACCAAATTCAAATCTGAAATGCAATACAAATTCACATCAAGAATCAATCTCCATTCATCAAAAGGAATTGAAAAGAGGCATTGTTTCATTCATCAAATTGAAACGAAACAAATGAAATTTTTAAATCTAGGGTTTGTTTTTCAATTTATATATGCATCAATTCAATCACACTTATTTGAAATTTCCCATAATCGAATTATTAACATTTGAAAAACAATCCGTCTTTGGAACAAAAACCGTGCGTCTTGATGAAACACTAATTCTAGAATATGCTCGAAACCTAAATTTCATTTTTTATGTCGTACTGATTGATAATATATTGCAAAAACGTATAATCATCATTGTATTATTTGAAAAACAGTACGTCTTTAAAAAGAATTATAATAATCAACTGTTTGTCATACAAAGACGCACTGTTTGTAAAACTAACAATGGCACACTGTTGTAAAAAAACAAAGATGCATTGTTTTCATTAAGGTGCACTATTTGTCATACAAAGACGTACTATTTTTAAACAAACAATGGCACACTGTTAAAACACGATGGCACACTGTTTGTTTATTTAAGAATATTATAATGTTTGATTGTTAATATGTTTATTTTCATTGTTTATATAATGAAACAAGAAAAAGGACACAATACATAAGCAACTTGATAGGAGTCATCAAGATTTTGAAAAAGGAACCACAATTCCGATGCACACAAGAGCACAAAGTACACCTGAGGAGAACGCCGTTTCAGACATTGTTTGATGTTATTCTAAAAGGGAATATTATTGCATCTGATTGCAGGAAAAGTGATAAATTCATTCAAGAAGTTATATCGAACTACAACCAAGGAGATAATTCATTCAGTTTTGAAGACTATGAATTCAACATAGCAATCTAAGCAAGTTCCTCGACAAAATATTTCCTGATGCACGAAAACAGGTAAAGAAGAATGCGAGAGAATTGACAACATCAAAACTGCAGAGCATTCTACATAAGAAGAAATGTGACGATACATAGCAAAAACTGCAGACATTGATTTCATGATTTCAGTTCAAAGATCCTGCACTACAAGAGGAGAACGATGAAAAGAAAGATGAAAACATATTTGGTTGATGCATATTTTAACGATTTATCCTAAATATGTTTTTTTATTACAATTAAAACTTAATTGATTGTCTGAATCTCTAATATCGTATTTGATTATCATTTTCTCATTTTATTTATTAAGACGCACTATTTTAATCAAATAGTATGCCAGGCTCAATGAAGCGGTGCACGTTGTTCTGCCAATGAGAAGAGGACATAAGATTAGGAAGAGAAAGAGGAAGAAGAGGAAGAGGAAGACACAACACAAGACATAGAGGAAGAAGATGAAGAGGACTCTGAAAAGCCTGATGATGACGATGACGACGGGGGAATAAAAGTTTCTGAACATCTAATTCATATATAATAAACTAGAAGGGCTCTATGATCCCTCAATAATGAATTCCTTTTTGTGGCATATTTAATCATACTGATTTCAAAAAATAGTAATGAATTAATTTTTGTAGCATAAGTAATCATACCGTTAGGGAAAATTTTTTATCTCATAAATTTTTTACCTTTTACGTTCGTACATGTCTTCCGATGATTCGAGGGGACAACATAGTGCTTCCCGCGGAAGATCCTCCGACCACCGGTGACCCGGAAACAGCCTGAAACAGCCTCTAGCCCGGCCCCTGTCCTTGTCCAGTCGGATGTGGAAAGGGATGTATCCCCTGTGAACGCATATTATGATTATGTATACTTATGCGTACATAATATATTATTTTTAACTTTTTAATGTGTCACAAGAATGCTGAGATTATTAATTTTATTGTAGGTACGAACGTTACAAAAGGAGTAGAATTCAACCTAGAGGAGGGGGGAGGGGGGGTGAATAGGTTGCCGCCTGCTCTCTGGCATCTGACCTAGAGTGCAACTCCCTACTTGACCTCTAACCTAAACATACTAACTATATTATAACTAATACATCTAAGTTTTGTTACATCAATTTTTATAAAAATGGAGGGATTGCACATTCTTATCAGAACGTTATAAAAATACCTGACCCCCATTATTTATGAGGAATTATTTTTAGTTAATCTTTAGTATAATGAAATGTGACGTTCTATTAAAAATATGATACACCATGACAGTCACCTGCTTTATATGGAACGAATGATTAATCTCATGTTACATGCCTTAAAATCTTGGAATCCTTAATATAAAGCGATTCTTGTAATTATCAATGATTGGAAGGTTTACGATTACATGACTAGTTATGGAGGGTGTAACTAACCTTTTCGTATGCACGCATCGACATCAAGTCGTGTTTAATTAAAATTAGCCATCCTAAGTCGACTACAGAGACAATAAATCTTGTTTAATTATTCGTAGTACAGTCATACTAGGTAACGATATTAAATTTCTGTGATAACTCGTCCCATGTCATCAACTTATAAAAGTCACGAAAATTAACACGACATGACATGAAATACATGAAGAACATTAAAAGTTTTAATAAAGGTTAAAGGTAATGAAATAAGGATTGACCTGATCAATTTGAATTATTATTTTGTATGTATTTATATATTCATGTTTGCATTGCATCCTATTTGTGCATGGAAAATATATTATATAATAAGCATGTCGGATTCCTGAAATGGACATGTATCCTGTGTTACTGGGCATTCGAGCTCACGGTTACATGTTTGATAATAAAGGATCGTGGGATGGGTCGCTTTATAACGATATTGATTAAATTCGACTTACTGTAATATTTCACATATATTTTCTGGACATTTGATTTTCATGTAATCTAAGACAATGTGAGTTGTACATTTCTTATGAGTTCCCTATGTTTCTGATACTTAAACCCCTTATAATCTTGTCGTCTTGTTTTGAATGGATTTTGGAGCTGTTGTAACGGCACGTGTCTGGCAGATATTTGATAGAAAATATTGGGACGTTACAAAATAATATCAGAGCGTGGGTTTAAGAAAAAAACATGAGATAATAATAAGGAAACAATCCAAGTTATGGGTTTTAAGTAGGATTCTGATCATATACGTGTTAAGTAAGGAATAAGTGATTTGGGTGGCATGATCTTATAGGACCACTTATACCTTATAATTAAGTGATTCTGATAATTGACTTAAGAATAATAGTTAGTTGAAGTGTGAATATCCTTGGAGACCACATAGGTGACCACAAATACATAAAGTCTTACTTTTCGAAACTCACCTATATAAACAAACAACATAAAGTTCGTTTAGATATCGTCTATGACTTGTATTATACAAAAGTACATTGTATACAACATGCTTTTCATCTACAAATTCGAGCTATGTCTGTTTATGGCAATATGTTTTGGATTGCAATTGTTAGCCACTGAAGGTTCTCGTTCACTTAGCTCTGGCTCATCCATGTTGAAAAGATATGAAGAATGGATGGTTGAGTATGGACGTCGTTACAAAGATGATGCTGAGAAGGCTCGACGTTTTGAGATTTTTAAAAAGAACGTGGAATTTATCGAGGCACATAATCAAATGAATAAATCATATACTCTTGGCATTAATCAATTTACAGATTTAACAAGCGATGAATTTCGTGTGATGTATGCCAGTTCCATGGAAGCCGCAAATCCTCAACGAAGCTTAGAGTCTACAACATCTAGATATGAAAATATCACTTCCGTACCTGCATCAGTCAATTGGATAGCAAAAGGTGCAGTGACTCCTGTTAAATATCAGGGGACTTGTGGTAAGTACTTTCTTCGTACCACCAAGATTACACCAAATATATATTTTTTGTATTATATATATATATATATATATATATCTTATTTTTATATTAAATCATGTATAATTATTTCGTAACATGTATTAGGCTGAAATACGTAACTCATATAATAATTACTATTTTATAATAAATTTATAAAAAATTCTGTTTGATCGTCGTTTGTATCGACATGCATGCGCGGTCAATTTGTTACGATATTCATGGGATGGAGGGTGTATTAGATTTGAAATTCATATTCTAATATATAATACGAAATGTTAGAAGCCTTGTACATTTGTTATTGTAGTATCTCTGTCCCGATTTAATTATATGTATGTTAAATTTGTTTAAAATTTGATGAAAAAAATATGCTTTTTTAGTGATATTGTGGAGTGTATGGGGTTTGGGAGAGAGAATGAGAGAAGAAGATGAAAAAATTGGTGAGATAATTTGGTTATATTAATATAAATTCAAACCAAATAAAAAATAATTATTATATTGTATTTATATTGAGACTAACGAAAAAAAGTGTTATAATAAATTGGGACGGAGAGAATAAAACATTAATATATGACGATTCGAATCGAAAACTTTCATTTTTCTATAGAAGATTGAAATATTTTCACTCATTGATTCCAAAGTGTTTTATGCTTAAATTGGTTTAACAAGAATGACAAAAGACACTTTCCACCAAAAAAAAAACCTGTTTGCACGTTGTGTTACATACTCCTTCCTCTCCGAATTAATAAGAACTTTCCTAATTAATAAGAACAGTTTGACTTGAAGCGCATTTTTATGTGAAGATTGAATTTGATATATTTTAGTACTCTTTTTGTTCGAAATTAATAGCAACATAGCATATCATTGTACTATTTTCTCAAACAAATGAGATACAAGAAAAATAGTCCATGCGTGTCATGTCCCCACATCCCCCCCCCC
>LIEC01010750.1:0-25900 GCA_001925005.1 Drosera capensis
ATATGACCTCTCTGCACCTGATCCCTCATAAAATGATATCTGACATCAATGTGCTTGGTTCTTGAGTGAAAGACTGGATTTTCTGAAATAGCCATTGTAGACGTATTGTCATAAAATATAGAGGTTTTGGAGAGAGTTGTACCGTAGTCTGCAAGTTGTGACCTCATCCATAATATTTGTGCAGTACAGCTTCCAACAGCAAAATATTTTGTTTTTGCAGTGGAAATAGACACAATAGTCTGCTCCTTGCTCAACCATAATATTAATCTTGCTCCAATGAATTGACATGATCCACTTGTGTTTTTTCTGTCAACTGTACATCCTGCAAAAGTCTGCATCTGAATAGCCTATTAGTGTAAAATCTAAATCCTTAGGATACCATACACCAAGGCTTGGAGTTCCTTTGAGATATCTTAATATTCTCTTTACTGCAGCGTAGTGAGATTCCTTAGGATCAGATTGATATCTTGCAAAGTCACATACTGCATATTGAATGTTTGGTTTGCTTGCAGTAAGGTATAACAGTGATCCTATTATACTTCTATACATTGTTTGATTTATTTTCTTTCCAGGTTTATCCTTTTCTATTTTTATTGATGTGCTCCTTGGGGTCTTCATATGACTAGCATTATCTAATCCATACTTTTTGATAGTGTTCCTTAAGTATTTGGATTGATTTAAGAAAATTCCCTTTTTTAGCTGTTGTACTTGCAGTTCTAGAAAATATTTTAATTCTCCCATTAAGCTCATTTGAAATTTTGATTTCATTAGTTCTGTAAATCTTTCACAAAGCTTATCATTAGTGCAGCCAAATATAATATCATCTACATATATTTGTACTAACAAAATGTGTTCCTTATGTTTCTTTAAGAACAGGGTGGTATCAACCTTACCTCTTTCAAAATTATTTTCACAGAGAAAAGTTGATAGAGTTTCATACCATGCCCTAGGTGCTTGTTTTAACCCATATAATGCCTTATCTAACCTATATATATGATTTGGATATTCATAATCTTCAAAGCCAGTAGGTTGTTCGACATAAACTTCCTCTTGTAGCTTTCCATTCAGAAATGCACTTTTTACATCCATCTGATAGATTTTAAATCCTTGGTATGCTGCATGGGCAAGGAACATTCTTATGGCTTCTAATCTTGCTACTGATGCAAAGGTTTCATCAAAATCAATTCCTTCTTCTTGTGAGTATCCCTTTATAACTAATCTAACCTTATTTCTGATGACTGTATCATTTTCGTCAGACTTGTTTCTAAACACCCATTTGCATCCTACAACTGGATAGTTTTTAGGTTTTGGTGTGAGATAACATACCTTATTTCTTTTGAACTCATTTAGTTCTTCTTGCATTACATCCACCCAGTTTGCTTCATTTAGAGCTTCATTTATTACCTTAGGTTCTATTTCAGATATGAAACAGCTAGCCAGACATTGTGCATTGTTGCTCTCCTAGTCTGCACAGTTGCATTCTTATCTCCTATAATATCATCCTGTGTATGTCCCTTAATCCATCTTCCTTTGTCTTGTTCATGTGATTCTAATTGTTGTTAAGATTGTTCTTCTGCCTCTATTGTAGTGTTATCATGTGCAGACGACTCTTCCTTGTCTGCAGTGTTAATGCTTTCTTCTACAGTCTGTTCATTGCATGCACATTCTTCATCAAATACATTAGCATCTCTTGGGAATGTTTCTTTTTCATCAAATGATACATGAACTGATTCCTCAACAATCTATGTTTTCCTATTGTATATCCTAAATGCTTTGCTGTTTGTTGAGTATCCTAAGAAGGTTGCCTCATCTGCCTTAGGATCAAATTTCTATAAATAGTTTTTATTATTGTTATGTATATAGCATATGCATCCAAAGGCATGAAAGTATTTAACACTTAGTGTTTTTCCTTTCCACAGTTCAAATGAGGTTTTCTTATAAAGCTTGTGATTATGCACCTATTTTGGATATAGCAGGCTGTGTTTACTGCTTCTGCCCAGAAGCTTTTACATAGGTTTGCATCAGCAAGCATTGTTCTAGTTGCCTCTATGAGTGTCCTATTTTTTCTCTCAATCACTCCATTTTGTTGAGGTGATCTAGGTGCTGAGAAATTATGCTTAATTCCATGATCATTACAGTAGACATCTATTCCTGTCTCATCAAACTCAGTACCATGATCACTTTTGATTATAATTACTTCTATCCCTTTTTCATTTTGGATTTGTCTAAGGAACCTTATTAGCAGACTGCATGTTTCACTCTTTTTATGTAGGAATATTACCCAGGTATACCTAGAGTAATCATCTACTATAACTAGAGTAAATCTTTTCCTGCTTAAGCTTTCTATCTCAACTGGGCCAAAGAGGTCCATATGCATTAGTTCAAGAATCCTAGTTGATTCTGAAGAGTTTAAAGGTTTAAAGCTTGTTCTAATCTGCTTTCCTTCCTGACATGGTCTGCATAACTTATCCTTCTTGAATTTTATTTATAGGAGTAGTCTTATTCGGTTTTCTGAGGATAATTTTGCTATGGTTTTGAAGTTCAGATGAGCTAGCCTCTTGTGCCACAACCAAGTCGTATCTTCAACTTCTTTAGTATAGAAACAAGTCATTTGTTCTGACTGTGAGGAGTCGATATCTACTGCATATATATTCTCTTTTCTAATTCCTAGTAATTTGACTTCTTTTGTCATTTTATTTATTACTTGACATGTATTGTGAGTAAATGACACATCATAGTTCTTATCACATAACTGGCTAATGGATAACAGGTTATGTTCTAAGCCCTTGACATAAGCAACATCTCTAAAAATTAAAGAACCTATACCAAGGGTTCCGTAACCTTTAGGTATACCTGCTTTCCCTCCTCCAAATATGACAAGTGGTCCTTGCTCCTTTCTGAAATCCTCAAGATTGGATTTGTCTCCAGTCATATGTCCTGAGCATCCACTGTCCAAGTACCATATCCCCTTTTTTTTCCTGTAATGAAAACATAAAGAACTTTGTACATGGTACCCACTCGTCTCGGCCCTTATTGGTTAGTTTTTGGAACCCATACTTGAACTATCCTTTTATTTGTGTTCCAGCATTCAAGTGATTTGTGGCCAAGTTTGCCACAGGTAAAGCAGGAGACCTTTGGTCTTGTATATGGTACATGGTATCCACTCGTCTGGGCCCTAATTGGTTAGTTTTTGGAACCCACACTTGAACTATCCTTTTATGTGTGTTCCAACATTCAAGTGATTTGTGGCCAAGTTTGCCATAGGTCAAGCAGAAGACCTTTGGTCTTGTGCTTTTTAGTGGTCTGCTTCACATGGTCTACTGCTCTTGACATGAGCATGTATGTCTCGAGTATGGTTTTCTCCATATTGATCTCAAGGAGTTATTCCATACTGAGTAGTCAGGTGTATATTGAGATTCATGGGGTCCTTCACTAAATTGCATTTGAGAGTTTCTTACTCTCTTCTTACTATTCATATATGCAGGTAGTCTGCTCCAGCTCTTTTGAGGCTGAGCTATTTTTCGTTACAGATCTCTTGAGAATATTATTCCTTTTCAGAATTGCTGGTGCAGCTGAGTTATTTCTACTTTGCATAGTTTGTGAAGTAGAGTGTTGATTCTTATACACATATTCTACAGTATAGACTTTCTTCGTCTGCACCTCTGCTGCAGTAGATATATTGGTCTGCTTGTTTTTCTTGGTGATTACCTTTTTATCCTTATTATTATTTAACCAATCATTGTATCATATTCCAGTTTTATAATGGGAGGACTGACCTATATTGATTAGTTTTTGTAGATCTAAGGTCTTGCCATTCCAGGCATCTATCTGCTTTTGAAGCTCAGTGTTTCTCAAGGTAAGTGTTTCCACCAATGCATTGAGAAGTTTCACCTTTTCATCAGCTTCTTTCAGTTTTTTCTTGAGCATTGATTAGATTATTTTTAGTCTCTTCATTTGAATTGCATTTCTCCCTGAGAGTTGCAATTTGCTTAAGATTTTCCTTATTTTCTTTTAGAAGAGAAATGAAGCTTTCAGAGGTTTCTTGAAGTGCCTCCTTCAATTCCTCTGTAGTAGCTTTTGAGTCAGAAAGATCAAATACCTGTTTTTGTTCTTCTTCTTTTGCCATGAGGCATAGCTGAGCATTTGACATGATATCTTCATCATCAGAGTCTGTATCGCTCCATGTCTTTGCTGCATATGCCTTGCTTCTTTCCTTCTTTCCAGGGGTGACTTTGTTGTGGTCCTTTTTAAACCTTGGTGCAGACGAGTCTTGAGTTGGTTGTCTACACAGAGCAGCAAAGTGACCTAGTTTGCCACAGTTGTAGTAGACTTCTTTGTCTGCATCTTTGGTTTTTGAGGGAAAGTTCATTTTGAAGGTTTTCTTTTGAAAAGCTTTTTGAACTTCTTCCCCATTAGTGCCAGTTCTTCTGATAGATCTTCTTCACTTGCGGATGAGGTGTCACTGTTCTCCTCTTCTGCCATGGATTTCAAAACTCTTTCTTGAGCTTTGAAGGCTAAGGTTTTCTTTCTTGCGTTATCAATCTGTTTTTTCTGCTCAACTTCAAGATTACAGGTGTGCAGAACACCGTAAAGAGTAGCCAGGGACATCTTTGTTAGATCTCTGGATTCTCTTATTACAGTTGTCTTTGTGTTCCAGATTTCTCTAAGAGATCTTACAAACTTGAGATTGACTTCCTTATTTTCGAAAGTCTTTCCCAAGGTTTTGAGATTGTTGATGAGAATGTTGAACCTTTCAAAGAAGGTTGTCACATCTTCATCAGACCTCATTGAGACCAGCTCATATTGTTGTATCAATACATCCTTTTTGTTCTCTCTGATCTCATTGGTTCATTCATTTCTTAGCATTAGAGCTTCCCATGCTTCATTTGCTGTCTTGGTATGAACCACAATCTCAAACATGTTGTCATCTAGAGATTTGAAGATTTGATTTAGAGCTTTTTTCCCAACCATCTCTAGATCCCAGTCTTCTCTGATCCAGAGGGACTTTAGCCGTTGTACTTCTTTTGATGAGTCCTATGGATCTGGCATCATTGGAACATTTGGTCAATCCAGGACAATATCTTGCATCCTCTCATCAATGGAGTTGAGATGTGCAAAATTTCTCAGCTTCCAGTGGTTGAACTTGTCGAAGGAGCAAGTTGTGGGTTCTCCACTGTTTAGACATTTAGGAAATTTTGGTGGTGCCATAATAATCTTCACACAAGCAAACTATTAGTAACTTCTTTGTAAATATAATATGTGACCTTTTCTTTCCAATAACCGCTAAGTCTGGAAAGTCAGGCTCTGATACCAATTGTAAGATTTGAGGTTCAACCTAGAGGGGGGGGGGGGGAATAGATTGTTTGAGATTTTATTAATCTTTTCTACGGAATAATGATATTGTGCAGACTAGTATTGAGTGCAGACTAATTAGGTAGTCTGCAGATGATACTGTCTGGTCTGTACTTGAGATTTGCAACTCCTGAGTCTTTATCTCGAGTTAGGCTGTGATAATTTGTTTAAAGGAATTCTAAGTATTAGTATAAAGAAATCAGTAAGTGGACACAATAATTATACTAGTTCAGACACTCGATATCAAATGATGATCGAGAGCTTAGTCCAGTCTTCTCTTGATGACTAGTGTAGTCAATCCAAGAGGTGAGTATCACTATCTCCTTGTTTTTGTTTACAAGAAACTTTCCTTTTACAAGTTATCAAACTCGTATGAAAAGAGAATAACCTAGAGACTTTGCACAGATCTGAACTCTGGACTCTGTTGCAAGATTTTGTTCTTCTGCAGACTAGTGACACTTTCGATTATATCTTCACGACTTGGTTTTCTTGAGTAATCTTTTTTTTGCTTGATTGCTTTGCACTCTTTTACTTTTGAATCAACGTTCAACAACAGAAGCTTTTCAATAAGCCTCATCGGTCCCCTTTTAAAGGCTCAAGGAACGAACCCTCTTTCCAACGTACAATTCGTGGTAGTCCACTCATGTTCCCCATTATCTCGTTTCTAATGTTGGCAGACCACTGATGTCTCCACTATCTCGTTTCTGATGATGGCGGTCCACTGACTCCAGAATTAGTACCGTTGATACTTTAACTAGAATCTTCACTTGATTGATTTCAACCCTCTGACCCCACACCGGCAATCATCTCTACTGTAATTCAAATTGCTGCATGATCTCGTCTGCACACAGTCTCTGTTGCAACATCTCGTCTGCACACGGTCTCTGTTGCAACATCTCGTCTGCACACAATCTCTATTGTAACATCTCGTCTACACAGTCTCTGATTCAGTTTATGTCTTGCCGTGTTGGTCCTGGTCTGCAACCTCAGTCCTTTGTTGTGAAGCCTTCATGTTCTTTCGTTGCTTGTCAATATACTAGTTGTTCATCCAAAGTCTTCGAAGTAGTATGCATCTGGTGGTCTGCACTATGTCTCTGTTTCTGTAACCATCTGCACTCTTGCATCTAACCTAGACTGCAACTACCTACCTAACTTCTAGCCTGAACATCCTAACTATATTACAATTAATACATTTACGTTTTGTTATATCGATTTCTATACAAACGAAGGGATTGCACATTCCTATCAAAGGCAACTAGGGCAATGCTTTCTGATACAAACTTTTCTAAAAAAACTTCTAGGCAGAAGTAGTTAACACAGCTTGCTATACTTAAAGTAGATGCACAATTCACAAGCTTTATAAAAAAATACCTTATGAATTATGGAAAGGAAAGACACCAAGTGTCAAATACTTTCATGCTTTTGGATACATATGTTATATACACAATAATGATAAAAGCTATTGTAGAAATTTGATTCTAAGACAGATGGGGAACTTTCTTAAGGTATTCTATAAATAGTAAAGCCTTTAGAGTGTACAATAAAAAAACACAAACAGTTGATGAGTCAGTTCATGTATCATTTGATGAATCAGAAACATTCACAAGAGATGCAAATGTATTTGATGAAGAATGTGCATGTAATGAATAGGCTGTAGAAGAGTTCATTGAAATTGCAGACAAGGAAGAGTCGTCTGCACATAATGATAATACAGCAGAGACTAAAGAACAGACTTAACAACAACTGGAAACTAATGAACAAGATAAAAGAAGATGGATCAAGGCACACACACAGGATGACATCATAGGAGATAAGGATGCACCTGTGTAGACTAGAAGGGCAACAAATGGAGAAGACATAGCTGACTGTGTCAACCTCTACTACAGAAGCAGAGTACATAACTGCAGGAAACTGTGCTGCACAAATACTTTGGATGAGATCACAGCTTGTAGACTATGAGCCTTAAGTCATCTGAAGGACAAAAGAGCCCCACATGAAAGATTGAATTGCAGACTGGAGTCGTGTTTGATTTCAGTACTATAAGGGAAGAATCAGACGAAGTGAAGGACGTAGCTGACCTAATCCAAGAGGCTGGACTCAAGTACCTTTGTGAATAAACTAGCAGGATCTATGACGATGAAGTTCTGGAATTCATCGAAAAGCTAAAAGTTGCAGACGACCTGTAACTGATCACATACACCTCTACTGAAAAGAGAGTGGGCATCGTCATAAAACCAGAAGATCTTGTGCAGTTCTTCAATCTGTAGAATGAAGGTTCAAGAGTTATTCCACAAAAAATCATAACTACAGGAAGGCATGCGATGCTAAGCCAAGAAAGGTGGAATGAAGGCATAAAAACGATGAAGAAGCACTTGTCAAAGGAGCGCAAGTTGCTTGCAGACATAGTCAAGAAAGTCATCCTTTCTAGAGAATTCAGCAAAGATCAGAGTACAACTGATCAACAAGAGATCATAAGTGTGATCCTCACAGCTTATGAAGTCAACTAGGCAAAGTTACTCACTTATCAGATTGCAAAGGCTGTACAGTCAAAGCAATCGCTGTTCGGAAGGATAATCAGCATCCTTCTCAAATAAAAACTGCAGTTATCTGGCAAAGAAGGCTAAGTAGATTGACATCAAGAAAATAGGCAAGCAGCCTATTGGATTGAAAAAAAATAGACTGCAACACAATAAACCACTGTCAAACCTGCAGACCATCCACCAAAGTCTGAAGTAGTGCAGACGGGAAAAAAGGCAATGCAGACGACTATAGTACAGACAAGATCAACAGTAAAGCAGAACAAGAAGGGACCAGTCAGCAAAGCCCAACCAACCAAGAAGAAGCAGCAAAGAGTGACAAGAAGAAAGCTACCTATGCAAGCCTCAGACGAGGAAACCATTTCAGATCACCCTACTTTAGAGCCAACTTTCATGGAGGTGGAAGTATAATCTGCAGAATTACGGACTAGGCATATTGCTTAGCCCTCGTCCTCAAGAATACCTCCAAAGGTACCAAAATTAGCCGCACTCCATGATGCCAATGTGGCATTAAAATTCTTGAAGGCTGGAGCAGATCAAAACCTTCGAAATCTGATCCTGGAAACTCAAAAGAGTTTAATGTTGGAGCAGACTAGTGAAGGGCCTCGAGCTCAATTGAGACAAAGGCTTGCTGCTGAAGGATACTCAATAGATGAGATCACGGAAATAGAAGCCAATCTATCAGCCTTGCAGACTAGACCAGCTCAAGATATCTCTGCTACATCTTTCCTTAGAATCAGAACTACTGCAGTAGAGCCAACAACAATAGCAATTATTCCATTCATAAGCAGTGGAATGGATACTTCTAAGATTGTAGAAGAGCAACCAACTACTGCAACAGAAGTATGGGCAACCACAACAACAACAGAGGTGAGACCTTCTCCGAAAAAGGTCATAAACATAGTTCTACAGACGGTACGAGTTATAGAAGAAGAGCTCAACTGCTCATGACTAGAACCTCTCAACTCCTTAGCCAGAAGAAGCAAACTGAGCTGCAGCAGAAAGAAGAAAGAGAAAGATGATTCAGGAGTTTTTAGCACAACACAAACTACCAATCAAAAGGCCAGCAAGGACTGAAAGGCAAACAAGATCTTTCAGACCAAGACTAGTTCCCTCAGGACCAAAGACACTTTACCGCTTCAATCCAAATGGATCTCAGACTCTGATTGGAGAACTGATGGAATGACAGAAGCAGAAGTCCAACAATTCCCTCAACTGGAAAAGAAGACGGCTAGCAGGTCAAGAAGACCAAAAGAAGTACACTTTCTTTTCAATGGCATGCTTGAATTCAAGGACTCCACCTTGAAGACTACTAGACTCCGACATGCTATACTCAGACCTATTGAGTTCGTCAAAACACCAGCAGTCGAGGTTGAACAAAAGAAGCTCCTAATTAAACATGTCCAAGCTATAGTCAAGGAGGTATATGATTATCTCTCAAGACCTGACTTGGGAGAACATCAACCATCAGGTGATGATGATGGTGATCAACCCCAACCAGACACTCTGGACGATGATGACGTAATCATTGATCAGATTGCTGAAGAAGGAGTACAAGAGCAGACTACCTTAACCAAGAGCAATGCAGTAGAGTCTTCTGCAGCAGAACAAGCAGCTGAAGAACTTATAGTAGAAGAACCTACAGTGGACGAAGAAATTAAGCCATCTGTTGAAGGACATGAAGAAAACAAAGGATTGGCACCATCCATCAATGAAGTTGCAGCTGAGGGATGCGCATTAGAAGAATCTATAGCAAAAACCCAAGTAGTCATCGCCCTTGTAGTTGAAGACAAGAATTCGCTTCATTTTCAATTAGGACTTGCTCTAGCCTCTTTAGGGGTTATTACTTCCTTGGTAGCAGTTGAGGAACAAGCAGTTGAAGTTCAATCAACAAAACTAATTGAGGTTGATCAACCTGCCGTCGAGGAACAACCAGAAGCATTTGAAGAAGCAATTGAAGAGGACCAACCTGCAGCAAAGGCACAAACAACAATGCAGTCGAGGAATGTGCAATCCCTCCATTTATATAGAAATTGATATAACAAAACTAAGATGTAATAGTTATAATGTTATTATATTGTTATTAACGAACTGAGTTTCAACAAATTGTACTTAGTTTTGGAAGAATAAAGTATACTTGTTGTATTATATAGGAGTTTTTGTTAGCATCAATTTAGGGGGAGATTGATATGATTGTGCAATCCCTCCATTTTGTATAGAAATTGATGTAACAAAACTAAGATGTAATAGTTATAATGTAGTTAGCATATTTAGGCTAGAAATCAAGTAGGTAGCTACAGTCTAGGTCAGATGTAAGTGAGCAGACGGTTTTAGATATATGAGGATCGTGCAAGCCACTAGATGCAGACTACTACAGAGGACTTTGGATAAACAGCTAGTACATTGATAAGCAACAAAAGAACTCAAAGGCTTTACGAAGAAGGACTGAGCTTGCGGACGAGGACCAACATGGCAAGGCATGAACTGAGTCAGATCTGAGTGCAGACAAGCTCTCGATCATCATTTGATATCGAGTGTATGAACCGGTATACAGACTGTGTCTATTTATTGCTTTCATTTCATTGATATTTAGAATTGTTTTTAATAAATCATCACAACGAAAAAGGGATAAACTCAAAGAGTTGCAAATCTCTGCTGTAGACTACCAATTGTCATCTGCAGATTACCAGAGTAGTCTGCACAGAACAACAGTCTGCATGAAGTTAGTATTCCGTATAAAAAGACCACTAAAATCTTAAACAACCTATTCACCCCCTCTAGGTTAAAACTCGAACCTTATAATTGGTATCAGAGCCTGAATTTCCAGACTTAGCGGTTATTGGAAAGAAAAGGTCACATATTATACTTGCAAAGAAGTTACTAATGGTTTGTTTGTGTGAAGATTACCATCAACAATGGCACCACCAAAGTTTCCCAAATGCCCTAACAGTGGAGAACCTCCAACTTGCTCTTTCGACAAATTCAACCACTGGAAGCTAAGAATGCTCGCATATCTCAACTCAATTGATGAGAGCATGCAAGACATTGTCCTGGATGGACCAAATGTACCAATGATGCCAGATCCAAAGGACTCAACAAGAGAAATACATCGACCAAAATCCCTCCGGTCCAGAGAAGACTGGGATCTAGAGATGGTTGGAAGAAAAGCTTTAAATCAAATATATTCAAATCCCTAGATGACAACATGTTTGGAATTATGGTTCATACCAAGACAGCAAATGAAGCATTGGAGGCTCTACTGCTAAGAAACGAAGAAACTAATGAGATCAGAGAAAACAAGAAGGAACCGGTCTCAATGAGGACTGATGAGGATCTGACCACCTTCTTTGAAAGATTCAATATTCTCATCAACAATCTCAAAACCTTAGGCAAGACTTTCGAAAACAAGGAAGTCAACCTAAAGTTTGTGAGATCTCTTGGTGAAATCTGAAACACAAACACAACAACTATAAGAGAATCCAGAGATCTAACAAAGATGTCCCTGGCTCAACTGTATGATGTTCTGTATACCTACATTCTTGAAGTTGAGCAGAAGAAGCTGATAGATAATGCAAGAAAGAAAACTTTGGCTTCCAAAGCTCAAGAGAGAGTTTTGAAATCCATGGCAGAAAAGGAGAATAGTGATACCTTGTCTGCAAGTGAAGAATATCTATCAGAAGAACTGGCACTAATGGAAAAGAAGTTCAAGAAACTATTCAAAAAGAGAACCTTCAAAAAGAGCTTTCCCTCAAAAACCAAAGATGCAGACAAGGAAGTCTGCTATAACTGTGGCAAACCAGGACACTTTGCAGCTCAATGCAGATGGCAAATCCAAGACTCGTGTGCACCAAAGTTCAAGAAGGATCACAACAAAGTCACCTCTGGGAGAAAGGAAAGAGGCAAGGCATATGCAGCAAAGACATGGAGCGACATAGACTCTCATGATGAAGATATCATGTCAAATGCTCAGCTATGTCTCATGGCAAAAGAAGAAGAACAAAAGCAGGTATTTAATCTCTCTAACTCAGAGGCCACTGTAGAGGAATCGAAGAAAGCACTTGAAGAAACCTCTGAAAGCTTTATTTCTCTTTTAAAAGAAAATAAAGAAAATCTTAAGCAAATTGCAATTCTCAAAGAGAAATGCAAATTAAATGAAGATACTAATAATAGTCTAGTCAATGCTCAAGATAATCTGAAGGAAACAATGAAAAAGTGAAACTTCTCAATACAGTAGTGGAAACACTTACTATAAGAAACACCGAGCTCCAAAAACAGGTAGATGCCTGGAATGACAAGACCTTATATCTGTAAAAACTGATCAACGCAGGTCAATCCTCCCATGATAAAACTGGGTTAGGATACAATGACTGGTTGAACAACAATGCAGATAAAAAGGTCACTACAAAGAAAGATGAGTAGACCACTGCAAAAGTCCTGCAGAAAAAGAACATCTCTACTGCAGTAGGTGTGGTGAAGAAGAATGCCTATACTGCAGGATATATCTATAAGAGCCAATGCTCTACTGCACAAACCATGCAAAGTAGCAATAGCTCAGCTGCACCAACAGTACTGAGAAAGAACAATATTCTCAAGAGATGTACTGTAGAGTAAGATCTCTACTGCTCAGCCTCAAAGGAATTGGAGCAGACTACCCGTACATGCGTATGATAAAAATAATGAGAAAATAAGAGCAAGAAACTCTAAGGGGAATTTAGAGAAAGGCCCTATGAAGCTCAACATACACCTAACTACTCAGTATGGAATAAATTCTCAAAAGCAACTTGGAGAAAACCATATTCGAGACACACATGCTCATGTCAAGAGCAGCAGACCAAGTGGAGCAGGCCACTGAGAAGCATGTCAGAAAAATTAGTAAGAGGACTCCCACAAATAAAATTCAAAAAGGATAAGTTATGCAGACCATGTCAGGAAGGAAAGCAGACAAGGGCAAGCTTTAAACCTTTAAACTCCTCAGAATCAACTAGGATTCTTGAACTGCTGCATATGGATCTCTTTGGTCCAGTTGAGATGGAAAGCTTAAGCAGAAAAAGATACACTTCTATTCTTACATAAAAAGAGTGAAACATGTAGTCTGCTGAAAAGGTTTCTTAGACAGATTCAAAATGAAAAAGGAATAGAAGTAATCACAATTAAAAGTGATCATGGTACTGAGTTTGATCAGACAGGAATAGATGTCTACTGTAATGATCACGGAATTTAACATAACTTCTCAGCACCAAGAAAACCTCAACAAAATGGTGTGGCTGAGAGAAATAATAGAACACTTATAGAGGCAACTAGAACAATGCTTGTTGATGCAAACCTATCCAAAAGCTTCTGGGCAGAAGCAGTAAACACAGTTTGCTACATTCAAAATAGGTGCATAATTCACAAGATTTATAAGAAAACCTCATATGAATGGTGGAAAGGAAAAACACCAAGTATTAAATACTTTCATGTCGTTGGATGCATTTGCTACATACACAACAATGATAAAAAACTATTTACAGAAATTTGATCCTAAGGCAAATGAGGCAATCTTCTTAGGATACTCAACAAACAGCAAGGCATTTAGACTGTACAATAAGAGAACACAGACTGTTGAGGAGTCAGTTCATGTATCATTTGATGAAAAAGAAACATTCTTAAGAGATGCAAATGTATTTGATGAGGAATATGCATGCAATGAACAAGCTGCAGAAGAGGCCATTAATACTGCAGACAAGGAAGAGTCGTCTGCACATAATAACACTACAGTAGAGGAAGAAGAACAATCTCAACAACAATTAGAATGAACAAGATAAAGGAAGATGGATTAAGGCACATGCACATGATGATATAATAGGAGATAAGAATGTATCTGTGCACACTAGAAGAGCAACAAATGTAGAATGCCTATCTAGCTGTTTTATATCTAAAATAGAACCTAAGGTAATAAATGAATCTTTAAATGATCCAAACTGGGTGGATGCAATGCAAGAAGAACTAAATAAGTTCGAAAGAAATGAGGTATGGTATCTCACATCAAGACCCAAAAACTATCCAGTTGTGGGATGCAAATGGGTGTTTAGAAACAAATCTGATGAAAATGGAACAGTTATCAGAAACAAGGCTAGATTAGTTGCTAAGGGATACTCATAAGAAGAAGGATTGATTTTGATGAAACCTTTGCTTATGTAGCAATATTAGAAGTCATAAGAATGTTCCTTGCATATGTAGCGTACCAGGGACTCAAAGTCTATCAAATGGATGTGAAAAGTGCATTCCTAAATGTAAAGCTGGAGGAGGAAGTTTATGTTCAACAACCTCCTGACTTTGAGGACTATGAATATCCAGCGCATGTATATAGGCTAGATAAGGCACTATATGGGCTAAAGCAAGCGCCTAGGGCGTGGTATGAAACTCTCTCAATCTTTCTGTGTGAAAATAAATTCGAAAGAAGAAAGGTAGATACCACTCTCTTCTTAAAGAAGCATAAAAAACACATATTGTTAGTGCAAATCTATGTTGATGATATTATATTTGGCTACACTGATGATAAGCTTTGCATATCTAATGAAATCCAAATTTCAAATGAGCTTAATGGGGCAACTAAAATATTTCTTAGGACTGCAAGTACAACAATTAAAAAGCAAAATTTTCTTAAATCAATCCAAATACTTAAAGAACATAATTAAAAAGTATGGATTAGATAATGCTAATCATATGAAAACCCCAATGAGCACATCAATTAAGATAGAAAAATATGAACTTGAAAAGAAAATAAATCAAATCATGTATAGAGGAATAATAGGATCATTATTATATCTTACTACAAGCAGACCAGATATTCAATATGCAATCTGTGTCTATGCAAGATATCAATCTAATCCCAAGGAATCGCACTACACTGCAGTAAAAAGAATCCTAAGATATCTCAAAGGAACTCCAAATCTTGGTGTATGGTATCCTAGGGAATCAGATTTTACACTGATAGGCTATTTAGATGCAGATTTTGCAGGATGTATGGTTGACAGGAAGAGCATAAGTGGATCATGTCAATTCATTGGAGCAAGGTTAATATCATGGTTCAGCAAGGAGGAGACTACCGTGTCCACCTTTACTGCAGAAGCCGAATACATTGCTACTGGAAGCTGTACTGCACAAATATTATGGATGAGGTCACAACTTGCAGACTATGGTATAATATTCTCTAAAATCTCAATATTTTGTGACAATACGTTTGCAATGGCTATTTCGGAAAATCCAGTTTTTCATTCAGAAACCAAGCACATTGATGTCACATACCATTTTATCAGGGATCATGTGCAGAAAGGTCATTAAATTGGAATACATTCCAACAGAAAAACAAGTTGCAGATATTTTTACAAAACCTCTTGATGAAAACAAGTTCCTTCAATTTTGAAGAGAATTGGTTATACTTGATTTAAAACAATAAAACTGGCAAAAAATGCTTTACTGCACTACTGCATGTGTAGAATGCAAACTAGCATCATTCATGAAAAATGCATACTAGCTCTATTGCTCTATTGCACTACTGCTTAGTCAACAAATTGAGTGTACACTAGAATCAATAGTGCTTTACTCCATCTATTTTAGGAAACAAAATCAGTTTTTAAAACGTTAAATAACTGCTTTCCTAAAATAACGGTCAATTAATGACTGTTACTGCATAACGGCTAGAAAAAGCACTGACAACGGTCATATTTCCCAAACGAGTATAAAAACTATAGTTTTTCAATTAGAAAATCACTTTTCTCTCTAATCATTCTCTCTCTCTAACAAACGCTCAAACTCTCTCTCTCTAAACTCTTGAGCGCTCTACTACACGAAATCGAAACCCTAAGTTCTTGAAAAATACTTCAATTCGATTTCTAAAACACCGCAATTCCTTCAAATTACTTTGAAAATGGCCAACACACCATCCAGATCATCAAAGAAAAGCCAAAAATCCTCTGAATCTCATAGGAGTCCTTCAAAAAGAATTAAACTTTAAACAGGCGTCGTGTTTGATTTCAATTCAATTCGGGATGAGCAAGAAGAAGTCAGAGATATAGTTGACTTGATCGAAGAGGCTAGACTCAAGTCTCTGTGTGAACGAGAACAAGCACAATATATGATGATGAAGTTCTAGACTTAATCAAGAAGGGGCAAGTTGCATACAGTTTGCAACAAATTACTTACACCTCTATTGCAAGAGGAATAACTATCTAGGTGAACTCTGATGACCTTGCACAACACTTCAATCTTCCAAATGAACCAGAAGTTGTCAAGCTGGGAAGGCAAGCAATGCTCAGCTAAGACAGATGGAATGAGGGGATAAGAACAATGAAGAGATTCTTATCGAAAGTGCACAAACTACTTGCTGATATTGTGAAAAAGCCATTCTCTCTAGAGAATTCAGCAAGGATCAAATAACCACGGATCAACAGGAAATCATCTGTGCGATTCTTACAAAAACAAGAGTAAACTAGGCTAGTGTACTCATGTATCAACTCGCTAGATCTGTGAAGGCGAGACTACCACTATTCAGAAGGACAATCAACATCCTTCTCAAACAGAAGTTGAAGCTCTCCTATAGAGAAGGAAGGCCATGGAACCAATCCAAACAAATCAACATCAAAAAGATAGGAAAAGCGCCAACAAGACTCACCAAGAAGCCTACAGACCAGCCACAAAAGCCTGTGGAAGTGCAAACCAGACAGAAGTCCAAGCATACCACTCTGGTAGTGCGAATATGGCAATTCAGTTCCTGAAGGTAGGAACAAGCGAAAACTTGAAGAACTTGAACTTGGAAGCTCAAATGAGCTTTCAGGAGATAAGAGAAGGCCCTTGAGCTGAATTCAGACAAAGGCTTGCTGTAGAAGGCTATACCCACGAAGAAATAAAGGAAATCGAGGCCAAGATGTTAGCTATTCAGATGGAACCAACCTCAGTTACCTCTGCTGCACCAACTCTCATAATCACACCCCTTGCAGTAAAGCCAACAACGACAACAACAATTGTTCTATTCTTAGGCAGAAGAATGGAAACTTCACCAATTGTAGATGACCAACCGACTACTGCAACTGCCATATGGACAACAACAACATCCATAACTCAGGAAAAGCCTTCTCCTGAGAAGATCATTGAATCAGTTATGCAGACGGTCAAGGTAGTCGAGGCAAACCTACTGCAGCAGAAAGTCATAAATACCCAACTCCTTGTAGAAAGGACTAAAGCCAAGATGAAGAAGAAGATTCAAAGTGACAAATTGATTCAGGAGTTCGTGTCACAACACAATCTACCTATCAAGAGGCCAAGATCAACACCAACACCGACATCAACACCAACTCCAAAAGTACCAGCAAGGACTACAAGGAGAACTACACGGTCTGCAAGACTAAAATTGATTCCCCAAGGACCCAAAACACTGTACCAGATCAATCCAGACCAATCCCAAACATTGATTGGTGACATAACTGGAATGATAGAAGAGGAGAATCATCAACTAGTTGAACTCCAAAAGAAGGAAGCAAGCAAGACAACCAGACCTCTAAAAGAAGGAAGTAAGCAGGACTACCAGACCTAAGGAACCTCACTTCCTCATCAATGGAGCTCTTGAATTCAAGGACTCCACATTGAAGTTCAAAAGGCTCAGACATGTCTTTCTTAGGCATGTTGAGTTTGTCAACACTCCAAAAATTGAAGCAGAATTCAAGAGGATTCTGGAAAAACACATCAAAGCTGCCACCCAGGAGGTCTATGAATACCTCTCTCTACCTGATCTGGGAGAACATCAACCAGGGGGTGATGATGAAGATGACAATGGAGATGACCAACCTCAACAAGACCCTCATGATGATGAAGATGACATCATAGATCAAGTAGATGCTGAAGGAGTGCAAATGCAGTAGACTGCAGCTGAGCAACCAGAAGAACCTCCTGCAGCAGAGGAGGCTCATGCAGCAATGGAAGTTGCAGAAGATACATCTGTAGCTGAAAGAGATGTTCCTCCAACAGATGGACCAATGGAAGTAGCACTGCCAACTACAGAAGAAAGTCACGATGAGCTCTTAACTGATGAATCCGTTGCAAAAACACCACTGATCATTGCTCTCGCAGCAGAAGAAGCACTTGATGAGCATTCAGATGAGGAGCAAGCAACTCAACAACACATAGAAGAACTTCCGAGGTGACATCCATCGAAGTTCCAACAAATGCAAACGAGTTCATTATCCCTGTAGCCAAGACAAATGATGCAGACGACTTCAATTTGGTTGCAGGAGAGGAACAACAAGCAACTCCATCTAGAGATATTGAACACATAGTCTTTACTCCACCATCTGCATTTGGGTTAACTTAAATGGAACCACATGTACCCTCTGCAGTTCCAGAGTCAATATACAGTGATACCTCAGCTGCCAAAATGATTCTAACAGCAATCAAAGACCTCAAGAAAGCATTTGAGGAACATGAAGTTCAAATCCTCTCTGTCCAACCACATCAGCAAGGGTAAAAAATCCCCTCTTCAACCTCAGAAGACACAACACAGTACAGATTGTGCCAGCTTGATCAAGAGATCTATGGAATGCACTCGTGGATCTAGACTGCCTTTCATGATCTCCTAGAAACTTTGGAGCCAATTGCAGTAGACCTAGCAGCAGAAAAGGAGCAAAGAAAATCAACTTTTGATAATTTTGGTGAGACATTAAGGAATCTAGCTGCTGGAGTCATTGATCAGATGAAACAAAACCGATGAGTAAATCTTCAAAATTAAAGAATCCACACCTCCAACTTCAAAAAATTCAATGGGCAACAGTCTGCTACACTACGCAAGCTCAATGAAACGATGCAGACCACCAAGCAACAGATTGCTGAGCACATGCGAATCAATGACATCAAATATGGTCTCCTCAAAACCAAATTACAGGTAGTTCAGAGAAATATCTTCTCTGAACTTAAGGGCGTTCGAACTGCTCTTGAAGCACTAACCTCCACCCTCAATGCTAACAAAAAGGGGAAGAAACTATCTGCATACGAGTAGCCCAAGAGGTCTAAGCTTGCAGACGAGGACCAACAGACTCAAGGAGAGAAATCTTCTTCGGCAAAAAGGAAAAGCTCCTCTGAACAAGGAAAGGAGCCCAAGAGGTCTAAGCATCATAGGGAAGAATCTTATGAAGAACGAAGAGGACGCTTCAGAAGAGATTCAGAGATAGGCATCGAAAACGCAGCAGAGAAAGTGATGAAGAAAGAAGATACAAGCGCAGCAGAGGAAAAGAGCATCAAATGTAAAACTTAGATTGCTCAAATTAAGTTATTATATTGTTATTAACATGTAATTAAGTTGAACTGAGTTTCAACAAATTGTACTTAGTTTTGGAAGAATAAAGTATACTTGTTGTATTATATAGGAGTTTTTGTTAGCATCAATTTAGGGGGAGATTAATATGATTGTGCAATCCCTCCATTTTGTATAGAAATTGATGTAACAAAACTAAGATGTATTAGTTATAATGTAGTTAGCATGTTTAGGCTAGAATTCATGTAGGTAGCTGCAGTCTAGGTCAGATGTAAGTGAGCAGATGGTTGTAGATATATGAGGATCGTACAAGCCACCAGATGCAGACTACTACAAAGGACTTTGGATAAACAGTTAGTACATTGATAAGGAACAAAAGAACTCAAAGGCTTCACGATGAAGGACTGAGCTTGCAGATGAGGACACACATGGCAAGGCATGAACTGAGTTAGATATGAGTGCAAACAAGGGTTGCAACAGAGACTGGGTGCAGACTAGGGTTACAGTATGCGATGCAGATTAGGGTTGTAACATAGACTGGGTGCAGGCCAGAAGTTACAGCAGACTAGATTGCAACAGAGGTGATTGCCAGGGTGGGGTAAGAGGTTTGAAGTGAGTCAAGCGAGGATTTGAGTTAAAGTAGCAACGGCACAAATTCTGAGGATAGTGGACTGCCAGCATCAGGAACAAGATGATGGGGAACACTAGTGGCAAAGTGTCATTCCAGGAACAGTGCATTGTCTACCTTAGGTTCGTTCCTTGAGCCTTTAAAAGGGACAGGTGAGGCTTATTGGAAAGAGCTGTTGAACGTGGATTGAAAAGTAAAGAGTGCAAAAACAATTTAGTAATTCAAATATTACTCAAGAAAGCCAAATAGTGAAGATATAGTTGAAAGTGTCACTAGTCTGTAGAAGACCAAAGTCTTGTATCAGAGTCCAGAGTTCGGATTTGTGCAAAGCATCTAGGTTCTTTGTTTTTTGTACAAGTTAGACAGCTTGTAAAAGGAAGTTTCTTGTAAGCTCAAACAAGAAGATAGTGATACTCACCTCTTGGCTTGACTGCACTGGTCACCAAGGAAAGACTAGACTAAGCTCTCGATCATCATTTGATATCGAGTGTCTGAACCAGTATAAATACTGTGTCTATTTATAGTAGACTACCCAACAACAACTCACTGAACACATTCGTAACAATGATACAAGAATGGGATTGCTGGAAACACAACTCCAAGTAGTGCAAAACAAGGTCTTCTCTGAACTCAAGAGCATACGCACTGCCATTGAAGCTCTACCTTCTACCCTTAATGCTAACAAAAAGGGGGAGAAGTAGTCGGCAACAGAGCAGCAGAGGACTTCAATGACTGCAGCAGACTCAGGGGGAGAAGCAGTCAGCGGTAAAGCGAAGAAAAACTTCAGAGGCAGAAGAAGAAAGGTCTGCAAAGAGATCTAGACATCACAAGGAGCAGACCTCAGGGCACAGAACTATGGGGGAGCAATCTTATGAAGAACGAAGACGACATCAACATCACAGAGATTCAGAACAAAGGACTCCCAAGCGTAGCATATGATCAGAAGAAGAACACAAGAGTCAGCGTAGCAAAGGAAAGGAGCATCAGAGGTAAGTATAAATATCTAGATTGCTCTTTCTTTATTTTGCTTCATTTTTGGTTTACCAAACAATGTAACTATGTAGATAGAAAAGTTGTAAACTTGTTGTTATACATAGGAGTTTTTGTTAGCATCAATTTAGGGGAAGATTGATAGAAATATGCAATCCCTCCAATTGTATAGAAATTGATGTAACAAAACTAAGATGTATTAGTCATAATGTAGTTAGTATGTTTAGGCTAGAAGTCAAGTAGGTAGTTGCAGTCTAGGTTGGATGCTAGAGAGAAGACGACCGCAGATGATGAAGATCAGATGAGCCACTAGATGCAGACTACTACAAAAGACTTTAGCTAAGCACCTAAGGCATTCATGAGCAACAAAAGAGCGACAAAGGCTTCAAGATCTAGGATTGACCTTGTAGACGATGACTAACACAGAATGCATGAATATGCAGCAGATTTGTGTGTAGAAGAGGTTGCAGTAGGGACTGGTGCAGATGAGGTCTCACAGTATAATATGCAGACTAAGGTGCAGCAGATTGGGTGGAACAGAGATGGTTATTGATGGTTGGGTCAAAAGTCTGGAGTCAGTCAAACGAAGATTTGAGTTAAAACAACAACAACATAATTTCTGGAGTTAGTGGACTACCAGCATCAGAAACAAGATGGTGGGAGACACGAGTGGCAAAGCGTCAGGTCAGAAACAGTACCATACTGCTGGGTTCGTTTCCTGAGCCTTTAAAAGGAAACCGTTGAAACTCATTGAATTAAGGTTGTTGAATAAGGTTGAAAGACAAAAGTAAAAAGCAATCAACATTCAAAGATTACTCAAGAGAGCTGAATCGTGAAACACACAGTAAAAAAGGGTTCACTAGTCTGCAGAAGAACAATATTTGCAGCAAAGTTCAAGATACTGAATTTATGCAAAAATCGTGGGTTTTCATCTTTTGTACAAGTTGTTTAGCTTGTAAAAAGTAGTTCTCTTGTAAGTTACAAACAAGAAGATAGTGATACTCACCTCTTGGCTTGATTACACTGGTCACCAAGGGAAGACTGGACTAAGCTTTTATTTATCAATTGATAACAAGTGTCTGAACTAGTATAAATACCGTGTCTCTTACTTGCTTTCATTATTTAGTATTTAAAACTGTTAGAAATCAACCTTCACAACCAAATAGAGAGAAATTCGAAGTCTTTGCAAAACTATAATCCGTTGCATAAACTTGCTAAAATTTTGGATTAACCTATTCACCCCCCTCTAGGTTATATATTGGACCTTACACTTGGTCTGGAGACCTATCATGTCATAATATCATTGTGTCAATTTGTTTGTTATAGAGGTCTTTACTGTCATATTTGAAAGGGTATGATGATAGTAAATAATATTAATAATGTTTGAAGTATCGATAGACATGTGGTTTCGAGCGTTGTTACGTGGTGTTAAATATTTTTATGTAACTCGGGTGAATCACTGATATGTTTGTTAAAAAATATTTAAGACATATTACGTGGTGAATCTCTTAAAAAATGTTTGTTAAATATTTACGTGGTGAATCTCTTAAAAAATACAACAATTGATAAAAAAATGATTATCACTAATTCGTAACTAAGAAAGAAAAAACAACTTATAGATAATTTACATATAAATAGTAACACGCTATATAATTAATATTTTGTTTTAATTAAATGATGTATAAATTATCAATATGTCATATTTTGAAACTTATTTACCTAGAAGTCATTCCTAATTTATTAATTATTATTTGGTCTTATTTGGTTTAATTTTAGGAATGATTTTTTCTTTTTTCTTATTGAATTCAAATCTTTTATTTTTAATAAATCACTAATTGATAAATAAGATAATGAGATATGATTAACTAATATATATTTTTGGTTTTGATGACTTATAAGTAATACTCTCTTAAATTATTGTGTAAAAATCATTTAGTTTTACTATAATTATTAATTACTTGTTTCATAATATATTTATACATATGATTGTTATGCTATTTTTAATGAATACAAAAATATTTTGTTTTTATGTGGATTGTTATTTCAAAATTTGGTTGTAATAATTAGATTAGATTTGATTTTTACATTCAATATAAACCGGTTTTTTTTTGTGTGATGGAAAACAGTTTAAATTTTAATCAAATGTAATGAAAATAATTCGATAAAGATTTTTTATTTTAAATAAAATTTAATTACCTAATTATCCTTTAAAGTTTTTAAATATAAGTGAATTACATGTTGTCATTTAGATGATTTGTTCTCGAGATGTTTTGTTAATTATATATATATATATAATAAGAAAAAAAAAATTGTTTCATAATATATATATATATATCTAATTAAAATCTAATGAATAAAATTAAAACCTAAAATAAATAAAATTATGATTTAAATAATTTATTCATCATTTTATGATTTTATTTTAATACCAATAATAATTGGATTTTAACTAAAACATTGAGGTATGTCCTCCAAACCGGCAAACCGTAACCCTCATCAATTCCACCACTATGTCTTTATTCTTTCCCATCTCACACTCACCATCTTTCCCATCTCCTCCACCGCCGCGAAAACCGTAACCCTCACCAATTCCACCACCATGACCAAAGTGCAGGGCACGGGCACGTTTGACTTCAAACGCCACCACGTCGCCGAATACCCCGACGAAAACCTTACCACTCCCCAAAACCCACCCGATTCGATCCCCAATTCCATGACTCTAATTGAAATCCAACGAGACCGGCTGACCAAGATTGCGGCGGCGAATTGGATGAAGGGTGGGGAGGAGGAGTGGCCGGCGTTCGATGCGGAGCTGGTGAAGGAGATATATAGGACGGAGTTGCTGGTGAAGGAAGGGAGAGGGGGAGGAGGGAGGAAGCCGGTGGTGCTGCAGAGGGTTATGATTCTGGAAGTTAGTCAGTACTTGGAGAATTACCTGTGGCCGAATTTCGATCCCGGGACTGCCAGCTTCGAGCACGTGATGTCGATGATTCTTATGGTTAATGAGAAGGTATGTGGGATTTGGGCCGAATTTTTCGAGCTTCGTAATTACATGGGGAGTTTCTGTAATTTGATGGTATTAATTTGTAATGTCGCGGATATTTTTGGGTGCAGTTTAGAGAAAATGTTGCGGCTTGGATATGCTTTTATGACAGGAAAGATGTGTTTAGGGCGTTTCTCGAGAGAGTTCTGCATTTGAAAGAAGAGAAGGTTTGTATCTTCGTGTTTTTGTTAATTATTAGGTTCACTCTCGTCTCGGATTTGGTGCATATCTTTTTTGTTGTTGCAAGTAATACACTAGGGTTTATGCTTGTAGGTCAGATACCTAAACTTGTAGCTGTTGTTATAGTCAAATCTATTGTTTAATGTTTCTTAGTTTATGTGGTTTGACATTGATGATTAGTGTTAGTTGTCAAACAAACCCTACTAGAAATTTGAGAGTTCAGCTTTCCATTTCTCTTTCCCTTCCTCTTGCTGCGGATATCGGTATTTTAGTTCCATCCTCTGTTACTCTAGTTTCTTTTTTCATAAAAGCAACGAGAAAGTACAGGGGGAAAACGAAAGGTGTGTGGGAGGGCCATGTATGTTGGTAATGGATCACCATTTCAATACGGATCATGTAGAGGACTATGTTCAAGAAACATTAAGTTAATATGCTTAGATGTTGAAATAAACTGTGGTTAGATGTTCAGAAAATAGGTTAATATGCTCAGTAAGTTATACTGACATATATCATGTATGTCTGTTTTTCCTCTGGACTGAATGTTAAGAACCTTGTGATAAAGTTATAGTAATATTTTTCCTTTGAGACTGGTGACTCTCAAATAAGAACATAGGAGTAAAATAATGGTTCTGAAATTGTGAAATGTGGAATGTATGAGGTCCCATTCCACAAACTTCATTCTTTCAATGGTTTTCTAGTAATCTTTGTAGTAAAGACTCCTAAAATGTTTGACATATACAAGAAAGATCTAGAAGTTTCAGTCTGGTATTGTGGGTCTTTCAGAGGTCTATTTGCAACTTCCTTGGATCGTCAATTGTAATTATAATATTTTATGGTCTCAATGCTTTGTGCAAACTCGATATATTCTTTGTAAATCCTTTATATTTGGCCATTCTCTAACATCTTTTCTCCCTTTATGTGGCTTGCAGGATAGAGACTTGAGTATAGCAGAGAAAACCAATTACTTGGTTTTCATGATTAATGCCTTTCAGGTATGAGATTTCCAATCGCAGTTTATTGCCTGCTTTTGACACTATTGTATTTTGGTTTGGATTTTCTTTATTCGTGTGAAGAAATGTTTTGTCCTCTCTTGATATTAAGTGGTTGTAGCTGATTTAAATGAGTCAAGGTGTTTACTATGGAATAGCTAGAATTAAGATAGTTGGTGTAACAATTTGCATCGATACTGAATGGATTAGTTAATTGGTGATTTGGATACTGAATGGAGCTTTAATTGAATAAGAAAACTCAGAATTTTTCGTACATTGAGTGACGACAATCTAAAGTGGAACCTGTGTGTAACTCTTTGGGGGTGGATAACTGGCCTGGAGCGGCTGGAGCCCAAGTTATGAAGTCAACAAGAGTTACAAAAATCATGTGAATGATGAAAATGGACTATGAAAATGGACTGTGTATTGATAGCAGACATATGAAGTGTTTGTGCACAATCTCAATATTCAAGCATTGGGAAGTCTTTTTGGGAGTAATGCACCCTTGATGCAAAAGCAGTAGCTACTAGGCTGTGTTTGTGAGATTGAAAAAGTAGGCGAGGGGAGGAAAAGGGAATGATTTAATCTATCATTTGTTTCTGCAATTTTTCACAAGGGAAAGAGAGAGATTGGGGAAGAAAATGGGAGAGAAAGTGGGTTAAAGTTCTCCTCCCTAAAATGAGAAGATTGGGAGGGGAGAGAGTTAGAGAAAATGTTTTCGGTTAAAGCAAGTTAGGGTTAGCCTTGACTCGAGTTGAAGCAAGTGCCATGCTAAAGCAAACGATGCAATGGCGAAATCCATTTGTTCTTGTGTACTTCTTGTAATTTTCTCTCATGAACTTGAACTCTAAATACTATACCTTTATTTCCTACTCCCCCCCCCCCCCCCCCCCCCCCCCC
>LIEC01010750.1:25920-83581 GCA_001925005.1 Drosera capensis
ACACACACACACACAACAGCCCCACCCCAGGGCTGTATAGTTACTCCAACTGTCTTCGGTTTGGAAAATAACAAACATAGCCTTTAGTGTTGTATAGTTTTCATCTTGGAGTTGTAAAGCATATTTTGTCTTTATTCTACTCTTTCTGTCTAAAAATACTGCATCATATTTAACAACACGTCCTGTTCGACACATATTTTGAGAAGCTCTGTAATGAAAAAAAAAAGACAACAATCAAGATACTTCTCTCTGTACATGGTATGTGAAAGCGAGATGTACCCAACCTTATTCTTTCTGTAATACATAGAAACTATTCTGGGATGCCTTGAGGGAGTGTGGACCCTTGACGATATTGTTGGGGAAAGATTTCTTACGACTGAGGTAACCTTTCTTGACAATGCAACCAAACTATTTTTTAACAGGTGATGAAAGTGTGTAACCTAAACAATCATTAGGGATTATAGGATAAATTTGCGTAGAATGGTGTTTGATCATCCCTTGATGCTACTTAAAAATTTAACTTGACAAATCCCCTCTCCATATTGCATTGCAACTTTTGTTATGGAGGGAGTAAGGAAGTAATATATATAGCATTACCTTAGTGATTCCTCTAGCTTTCCTCGTGAAATAGAAGAGTTATTTTTGATTTCCTTCTGTATAAGTTATGACCAGAATACTTTCTTATGTTATGGCCTACAGAGTTTGGAAGATGAAATTGTCAGTGGCACTGTTCTGAGATTAGCGAGCCTACAAGGATGGCATAGCTTGTCATATGGTCGCTTTCAGGTAGGACTTGTGCATCAATTTTGTTTCTGCTTGTGTTATGGGCTTTGCTGAGCTTATGGACTCTGTGTCTAACATGTTTAAATTCAGATGGAGCTCTGTCTTAAGCCAGAGTTGATAAAGAAATGGAAAAGAATGACAAAAAAGGAAGCTAAGGAGGCCAAGAAGAAGGGTGAAGGGAACTTGGACATTGCAAATAGGCTGGAGGTGAAGTTCTTGAGGAATCTTGTTTCAGAGTTTTTGGAGGTAATCTCTCGCACAGTTTATACTTTGATAGTTCATTTCATTGTGCAGGTTAGTACACTTGACAATACATGCTACATATCAGGTGCTTGATTCGAAGGTATTTCCTGGTGATGATTATGAAGTGGATGATGCATGTGTTCTATTTTGTGAGAGGTTCATGGAGTTCCTCATTGATCTATTGAGCCAACTGCCGACACGAAGGTGTGTTGGGGCTATTCTTTTTTTCCCATTGATCTCTATTCTTCTCTGACGAATAATATATCGTGAAGCAATACTTAATTTTGTTGGCATATTCTTGACTGTTTTAAATGTGACTAAAAAGCCTCTAAAACTTTTATTTTTTAGGAACATTTTGATGTGACAGGTTCACTGACTACGGGTCTTATTTTTCTGTAGACAACAATACTATAGAAACTTGAAATAATGCAGTTTTTTCATCCAATTACATATCTTATTTGCTTCAGTCTGTTGTAGAGGGATTGATTTCATGGGAAACAAGCAGAAACATATTTGTGCGCTCATGTTAACAAATCCAATTGCTGATACTTTTCGTTGTTTCTGAAGTATTGCAGTTTTTCTGAAATTAAAAGAAACTTGCCACATCTGTTTTGGCCTAAAGAGAAAAAAGTTGAAAATGTTCTATTTATTTCCATTCAAGAATTACTCTACTGTTTGATACAGTTACCGAATTGTAGGGTTGCTGGCCACTTTTCCCTTTTATTGAAATGATTGTGATCAGAGAACTATGCTCACCATGATTCCTGATTTTATATATGTTCAATTATGTCAAAAAATGGAAGAAAAGAGGGCTCACTTTTTTTTCTTTTTTTCTTTTCTCTTCAACTGTATGCAAAACACCTCAGACCTTCTTCTCTTAAGTTCTTCTTTGCTCTTCCGTTGGGATCAAATTGTTCCTTGAAATTGTTAAACACTGTATGTAAGTCTTTTTCTTTTAATCAGAAACCTTTAAAGATTTATCTCTGCAACGGTGTTATTCCTGATCTTCTTGGTAGAACTAGCTGCCTGGTAAAATATGCTTCTATATGAGCCACCTAGAGTAACCAATCGGCTTATTGCTTTCTGATTGATTCAGTTATATAACTTAATCAAAAGATTTCTTGACCTAATTTTGTTTAGTGAAACAAGTAACTATGAAGATTCCTAACCTAATTTTGTTTTTCCATTGTTGTGAACTTTGATTTACATCCGCGCCCTCGTTTTCTTTGGGTAATTTAACTGTTTTTTGGGACTTTGGTGCTGCAGGTACTTGAGACCTCTTGTGGCTGATGTTGCGGTGGTTGCCAAATGTCATTTGAGTGCACTATATACCCATGAGAAGGGAAAGCTCTTTTCTCAATTAGTTGACTTGTTACAGTTCTATGAAACTTTTGAAATAAGTGATCATGAAGGGACACAATTGGCTGATGATGAAGTACTTCAATCTCACTATGAGAGGTTTCAGTCATTCCAGTTGCTTGCATTCAAAAAGATTCCCAAGGTTAGAATATATTTGGTAAATGTTTATAGACCAAGCTTCAGAAACTGAGATTTCGGTTTTAAACTGTCTGATTTCAATTTCTCTTTTGGTTTACTAACTCCTTTTGTGTTCTTTGTAGCTAAGGGATCTGGCTTTGACAAATATTGGTGCTATTCATAGACGGGGTGAACTCACGAAAAAACTGTCTGTTCTTTCTCCTGATGAACTGCAAGACTTAGTTTGCTCCAAGGTATGAACCTTTTTTAATAAAGTATGTTTTATCATACCTTGGAATAAAGTGTGTTGTAAATAGATACTTTTCTGTAATGTCTGTAACATTGCTGATTGATTATGTGTGTGCTTTTTTTTTTTTCCTCCTTGAAATCAGCTAAAGTTGGTCTCCAAAGATGACCCGTGGTCAGAGAGGATTGATTTTTTGGTTGAAGTCATGGTGTCTTTTTTCCAGAAGCAACAGTCTCAAAGAGAGGCCATTAATGCACTCCCTCTTTATCCCAATGAGCAAGTGATGTGGGATGAGAGCCTTGTACCTAGCATAAACTACTCTGGAGAGGGGTGTCTGGCACTTCCAAAACTGAACCTCCAATTTCTAACGCTTCATGATTACCTGCTTAGAAATTTCAATCTTTTCCGTCTTGAGTCAACCTATGAAATTCGTGAGGATATTCAGGAAGCTGTGCCTCATCTTCTTGCATATATCAATAATGAAGGAGAAACTGCTTTCCGTGGCTGGTCTCGAATGGCAGTTCCAATTAAAGAGTTTAAGATCACTGAGGTGAAACAACCAAATATTGGTGAAGTTAAGCCTGCTGCGGTAACGGCGGAGATTAATTTCAGTATTTCTAGCTATAAAACTCATATTAGGTCAGAATGGAATGCCCTTAAAGAGCATGACGTATTGTTTTTGCTGTGCATACGCCCGTCATTTGAACCACTGAGTCCGGAAGAAGCTGCTAAGGCAACTGTCCCACAGAAACTTGGCCTACAGTATGTACGTGGCTGTGAAGTTATTGAGATCCGTGATGAAGATGGAACTCTAATGAATGATTTCTCTGGAAGAGTTAAGCGTGACGAGTGGAAGCCTCCAAAAGGTGAATTAAGGACTGTGACTGTTGCGCTGGACACCGCCCAGTACCATATGGATGTAACTGACATTGCAGAGAAAGGCGCTGAAGATGTTTATGGCTCGTTTAACATTCTGATGCGAAGGAAGCCAAAGGAAAACAATTTCAAAGCAATCCTGGAATCAATTAGAGATCTAATGAACGAGACTTGCTTAGTACCAGATTGGCTGCACAACATATTCTTGGGTTATGGGAATCCATCAGCTGCACTATGGACTAAAATGCCCAACATTTTGGAGACAGTGGACTTCAAGGACACTTTTCTTGATGCTGATCATTTGATGGAGGCTTTCCCAGATTTCCAGGTATTTTTAATTTCTTTCATGCTCTTAATTAGTCATATTTCTGTGTTTGGGTTTATATGGTGATTAACTTGTGTAATTTGCTCCATGTTGGCCTTTCAGGTTTCTTTTGTAAACACAGATGGCACAGAAAACTTGTGTCCCCATCCCCCATTTCGAATTAAGCTGCCAAAAACATTGAAGAGCCATGCTCATTCTCTTGCAAGTAATAATCCTGATGTGGCTCTGAAAAAAGATGTTGATACTGCTGGCCAAGAGAAACTTATTGTTGAGGCGTATGTTCCTCCTGATCCTGGTCCGTACCCCCAGGATAAGCCGAAACAGAACTCAGTCAGATTTACTCCTACTCAGGTACTTGCAAACTGAACAGTTCCTAGTTTTTTTTTTTTTTTTTTTTGCAGGTTCTTATTATTCAGCTTGATTTATCTCTAAGAAGAATACACCATGGGGAAAAGTTGGCATTCGGTTACAGTATATGACTAATGGTGATGGCTAATGGAGACATCGATAAGAAATAAATGAAGATAATCATCAAATAAATTGGTCTTTGTCGCTAGATATTTGCGATTGAATCCCCAGGTCTATTTTTCTTCTTTTACTTGTGGAACAACTAAAAGCTCGAGTTTAGGATAGAAAATCCAGAATATTATTACTATCTGGACGCTCCGTCAGTCCCTCATACTAATGTCCTTTGCGTGCTTCATGCGTGGGCAATGTATCGACTTGCTGCAACAATTGGGGATTGCAAAATCAAACTTATTATCAAATGCCACAACTTAGCCCTGATACTATTAGTATCTCAACAGTCATTTTTCAAACGTTAATTAAACGTTTTAGGCGAATTAGTTGACACAATGTAGTGCGCACCATTATTTTAACACCACCGTCAATCTTCCGTATTGGCATATTCATGACACCTTTGAAGATATGAGAGTCTTTTGTATAAAGATGTGAGCATGTTAGTAACATTCCGATTTCTAACCTCAGCTTATGTTTCGTTTCGCATTTTGTTACATTCGTGACGGCCAATCTTCTGTTTGCTTGGTTTAACCTCTGATTTTGTTCTGTTTAGATTGGTGCTATAATCTCCGGGATTCAGCCTGGTTTGACGATGGTTGTAGGTCCACCAGGTACTGGGAAAACTGACACTGCAGTGCAGATCTTAAACGTGCTGTATCACAACTGCCCTTCCCAGAGAACACTGATAATTACTCACTCGAATCAGGCTTTGAATGATCTGTTTGAGAAGATAATGCAGGTATAGGTGTATGACTTTTTCTTGTTTCCCCTCTACATTGATAATTTGTATCTTGTAACAGTGATTTAATTTTGCTTTTCTCTATCCAATGTCCCTGATTTTACAATTTTGGTACCTTTATTTCCAGAGGGATGTACCTGCACGTTATCTTCTTCGATTGGGTCAAGGAGAACAGGAATTAGCTACTGATATGGATTTCAGTCGGCAAGGACGTGTAAATGCAATGCTTGTTCGACGTTTGGAATTGCTTAGTGAGGTAGAAAGACTTGCTCGTTCTCTTCAGCTGCCAGGGGATGTAGGTTATACTTGTGAAACTGCTGGATATTTTTGGTTGCTGCATGTATACTCTCGTTGGGAGCAGTTTCTTGCTGATTGTTCTGCTAATAGAGGCAAACCGACCTATGTGCGTGATCGTTTCCCCTTCAAAGAGTTCTTCAGAAATGCACCTGAGCCAATCTTTACTGGGGAGTCCTTTGATACGGACATGCGTGCTGCTAGAGGGTGCTTCCGACACCTAAAAATCATGTTCCAGGAGCTCGAAGAATGCAGGGCATTTGAATTGCTCAAATCAACTGTCGATAGATCTAACTATCTCATGACTAAACAAGCTAAGATTGTGGCAATGACTTGCACACATGCAGCACTGAAAAGGAAGGATTTTCTCCAAGTAGGGTTCAAATATGATAACTTACTGATGGAAGAAAGTGCGCAAATATTGGAGATTGAGACATTTATCCCAATGTTACTCCAGAGACAAGAAGATGGGTATGCTCGTCTCAAACGCTGCATATTGATTGGGGATCATCATCAGTTGCCTCCTGTTGTGAAAAATATGGCTTTTCAGAAGTACAGTCACATGGATCAGAGTCTGTTTACTAGATTTGTTCGGCTGGGTATCCCATATATCGAACTTAATGCCCAAGGTAGAGCAAGGCCAACAATTGCTAAGCTTTACAATTGGAGATATAGGGAGCTCGGGGACCTTCCATTTTTGAAGGAGAGTGTCTTCTTTCATAGAGCAAATTCCGGGTTTTCATATGACTATCAGTTAGTGGACGTGCCTGATTATAATGGACGAGGGGAAACTGCCCCTTCTCCCTGGTTTTATCAGAATGAGGGGGAGGCTGAATACATAGTCAGTGTTTATATCTATATGCGCTTATTAGGGTACCCAGCTGATAAAATTTCTATCTTGACTACATACAACGGCCAGAAACTTCTCATCCGTGATGTTGTTAACAGACGATGTGTTCCGTATGACTTCATCGGTCCCCCAAGCAAGGTGCGTAAACTCATGATCATATCTCTCTTTACAGGTCATTGATAGTTAGAATCTAAGTAAAATGTTTCTTTCTTCTCGTGAATCAAACGGAAAGAAGAAAGAGAATCATTTCCAATCTGGCTCTCCCTTTGATGTTCATAGAATAATAACTGAAAATGGAATCTCATGGCAATATGAAGTACTAATATTTTGACCTTGCATAATTATATAATAAAAGAATAGTTCGAAAAAAAAGAGAGATGTAGGGTACTGGATGTAGTGACTTGTTTATGAGGTAGCACATTCATCCTGGATCCAATACAAGGAGTGGGTTTTTTCCCCAACAGATTCCTTGCCAGATGCTTCTTGTCGATCTATTCACACTTCTGATAAGAAAGTAGAAAGTGCGTTAATTTGGTCTCTTTAACAAGTTTAGTGACGACCATCGAAGAATGGATGGGGTCTGTTGTGCATGTTCCTTTTGGCCCACGCCTCTACCATGAATCCAATGCTGCATAGATATTCACTGTCGCTGTCAACTTTTGTTTTATTAACTCAAAATCCACCATGTTAATGTTCCTAGGTCAATGAACATTCCACTTTATTGGCCATAAGTGCTTGCATGAGAGATTTCTGAAACTCCATTGCCCATCAAAGACCCATCGTTTCTCTGAGTGACTATTCAGTTTGTTTTCTTTATCGGCTACAAAGTTGTACTTGCTAGTATTGGTTGCAGACTTGTCTATCTCCTGATGTTAGCACTAGAATTGTGGGCCATATTGAATTTGACGGCATAGCCATGTCTCACGAGCAAGAGTTTCTTGAGTTTACAATTATGTTAACTTTTTCTTTCTGGCTTTTGTTATATTTTCAGATTTCTACTGTTGATAAATTTCAAGGTCAGCAAAATGATTTCATTTTGCTGTCCCTTGTGCGCACTCGCTTTGTGGGCCACCTTCGTGACGTGAGAAGACTGGTTGTGGCGATGTCTCGTGCAAGGCTCGGCCTATATGTGTTCTGTCGTCGCTCGTTGTTCGAACAATGCTATGAACTTCAACCTACATTCCAGCTCCTACTTCAAAGACCTGATCAACTCTCATTAGTTCTGACGGAGAACACACCATTAACCCATCGGAATGTTGATGATCCTGGTCCAAGTTATCTAGTTAGTTGCATTGAAGAGATGAGCCACATTGTTAACACCAGAATGCATCAGATATATCAGGTAATTCAACACTTCGTTTTTACGTCCAGAGTTGGTAGAACTTGTTGACAAAGAAAGAGCTTAGCTTCGCAGGCTGTCCATGTATAACCTTACTATATGATAGTGATGTGAAATGAAAGAGCTAAATTTCCCTAGGTAAAAAGGGTTTCGCTGTTCTTCTCGTGCTTGAGTGTTGGGCCATCACTCAATTGAGATGTCACTGAATAATTGCCAATGGGAAGGTTCGGCTGCTCGATGTTGGCTCTTGCCACTTGAGGCTGTAGAGTTTGGATTTTTTTTTTTCCAATGAGACTTATATCACAAGGTCGAGGCAAAAGTAGTGCATAGAAACATGAACAATTTATGGTGGCTTGGTCACTATGAGTCAATGAGCTAATGTGTCTTCTCGATAGTTGGTTGCCAGTCACGATGAAAATCTACCAAGTACTCATGAGGGTAAGGGGTTTACTTACAAGCTACACACTCCCTAAAGACTAAGATTGGTCGCCAAACCAGCTGAATATTTTCTTCAGTAGCTCAGAATGTGCCTAGTCGTGCAGGCAAACCATGATTTCAGGCATGGAAATTGGGGGTGCAGATTCCATTGGCACGAATCTGTAGATTATAATTTCACTAATGGCCTAAGGTCCACACTCGGTTAAACAAAGGTCTTAGATTTCGAGGTAATCCAAAATAAGATGTGAATGTGTTTATAAACATGAATGTGTTTATAATATGTTTGCTGCACTTCTCATCTTCCAGTCAGGTAATGTCTTCTCATGTTGTAGAATTCTTGTTTACAGTGAATAAGTTGGCATATCTGCAATCCAACTTCGAGCATTGGCAAGTATTCAACTCAGCTGAGTTTCAGAAATTAGTTGAAAATCGTATTAAAAGTAGCTATTTTCTTATAGAGCGATACACCATCAAATTTTCTATGATTTTATCATCTCTTCATAGAAGTCAATAGTAATTTGTTTCGTCTCATTTTGAACATTGTCTCAATATATTTTTCCTTGTTTCAGGCACGGCTGGTGAGTTACCAATCTAGCACATACCAAAATCAAGGCGCTGCTTCCATGGAAGAATCTGTAGAGCCCGTGATTGATAAAATGACCATGAATGGGTCTATGCTTGAAAATAGTGTTGGAGAGGTTGGTCATGTAGATGGTCCAGAGAAAGTGAGAGATATAGAAGGTCTTGCTGACAGACAGGTGCCGAGTTTGAACGAGATGGACTCTGATGGCAAAGTTAAGGATGGTCGGGATCGTGCTTCTGCAATGGAGGAGTGAGCTGCATTGGATTTGAAGATGAGTTTATGTCTCAGGAATGAAACAAGTGATGTCGACAGGCTGGTTGGCATATGGTGAATATGAAATCTCTCCTGAGCTCATGATGACACTATTCTTAAATGATCAGACAACTCGGACGATCACCAGTTGATGCCTTAGCTGCAGATTTTGCTACGTAGCTCGTACAATGTATCTGGGTCTTCCATTTATTACAATCTTCAATTTATGGTGCTGCTAACGTCAAATGGAATTATAGGGTTGCAAATTTATGTTATGAAGTGACGCAATGAGTCCGAACTGAGTTCAAGTTCTGTATTTATGTTACAAAGTGATGCAACGAGGCCGAACAGCCCATGTCTGCCCACCCTCGAGACTCCAGGTTATATCTTTGTCGTGGCTCATTGACGGCGTATCAATCTTTCTGCCATGGTTATACTGTGTAATTTTGGTATCCTCAACTTCGAACATTAAACAGTCGTTTTATAACTAGATTAAGAGAATTTGCTTCCCAAAAAAAAAGGAGAAAAAAGAGTGAGTGTTTAATTTTTGAGGGTTGCTGCCCCTCATTTTTTTTCTTATTTCAATCACTATCCCTTTTTCATACAATCTTACCTTTTGTTTCACAAAAAAAAAAAAAAACTTTAAGCCTTAATAAGTTTTATTTAAAACAACCCATAAAAATGTTAATTGTAAAATTGTAATCTGCACAAAGATATCTATCAAATGAGTCTAATATTGCATAGAAAAAAAATAATTAATGTTTAAATATTTTAGAAGTACAAAAATTTTAAACAAAAATTATAAATCAATATGTAACTAAGTAGTCAACTATAATGAATCAACCAAAAGACGAGGAGTTGACAATGTTAGAATATGAAAGAGACAATGTGAGGAAGAAAAGATACAAGTTTATACAAATTACAATTAAGGATTAAAAAAACATTATAAAATATATAAGTGGTATTAGATGCTATTATTTTCGTCTATATAAGTATATTTTTTAATATTTTGATAACATTTGTGTTTATTTATTTTTAAACTTTATAAAATATTTTCATCTTATGTTTTTTTGACTTTATATTTATGTCTCCATTTTAATATCATTTTTTTGAGTACATGTAGGTATTTATTTCTATAATAATTATTTATTTATTTATCTAATTATAATTTATATTTATTTAGTTTATTTAAGAATGTGTGTGAGTTAATTTAAAATGTAAAGAAAATCCTAAAGAAAGTTTGTGCGTGTTTGTGTGTTGGCCGCGGGTAGGGCCCCAGGCTAGGTGGAGTTTGATTGGGGAGGGATATTTTGGTCATTATAATAATGAGGTGAGATGTGGGGGCGTGAGTAGCCATTGGTTTAATTGATTGTGTCCTCGTGTCGAAAGCAATGAAATCCTCATCATAAGAAATACTATTTCCTCCATTCCACGGAAGGAACATTGTATAACTTGGATTGGGCTTGTGTGGGGTTTGATGTACCAAAACAATGATGATAAATACCTCTTCAATCGAGAGAAAAAAAAAATATTTTTAATTTAAATATTTTATAAAAATTATAATATATTTGTATTTAATATTTTCTCTATCTTATATATTTTAGAATGACATATACTTGAAAATTTAATTTGATACGATTAAGTAACAATGTTTTACAAAATTACTGTAAAACGTTAATGATATAATCGTTAAGAATAAGAATAAAATATTTTGAATTACGTATCGTTGTAAAATTTACACACGTAGGGAGTAACTTTTTTTTACAAGCATCCCTACTTCTTAATTTCATAAAAAGTGCAATAGTTTCTTAATTTGAATGTTTCATAAAAATATTCTTATTTTATATTTTATATCAAATCAACTCATTTATTAGTATTTTTTTTTTCTCATTTCTCTCTCACACAGAACCAAAAGAACCTAAGCAATGGTCAATGGCTAGGGAAATTTCCTGAGTCCTTTGCCACCTTCCTTGAGCCTGGGGTGTCTGGCCATTTCGCCTATGGTCATTGACATGAAGCTGATTGCAGCAAAAAGGAAGACTCCTTTTTGTTTTTATAATTTTTGGGCTAGGCATCCCAATTTTCTTGATGTTGTTCGCCAAGCATGACAAACTGAAGTTTATGGTTATGCCATGTTTCGATTGGTGAAGAAGCTTAAGATGGTTAAGCAGTTCTCATATATAGGTATCAAAACAGGGAATGTAGAAAATCCAAGGGGAACTTCTTCTAGACCCTCTAAATTCTGGTCTTGGAGAAGCTAAAAAATATTGGGTTGTATTTTTTTCTGAGCTTCATATGATGGAAGAATTATTTGACAAACAGAAATCGAGGTACATATGTAAAGATTCTTCCATCATATGTAAAGATGAGAGAAAATAGAAACCATGTGTATAGCCTTTTAGACAATGAAGGTAATCTTCTAACAAGCCCAGCTGATGTTCGAGAACATGCTCTCAGTTACTTTAAATGTATTCTGGATGCTGATAATCCTCCTAACTGCTTGGATGTGCAACACATTACTACTATTGACATTTGATACAAAGGTCTCCCTTCTTGCTCGTTCAGACCATATCTTGCTCGTTCAGAAAATTATGCATGAATACCATCTTATCCTTATCTCCCTAGAGGTGCATTCAAAGTGGATTTGAGGAAAACTTATTGTTCCATGTCTTAGTTGCTCTAAAACTGCAACTGATTTAGAGTCATCATTACCTCTTCAAAATTTTCTGTGAGTCTTAATGAAGAATTACATGATTATTTTGATAGCTCCAGGATACTTGTTCATTATGGCTATGGAAACCTTCTCCTACATTCTTGATAAACATTCTCCGGGCCCTGCTTTCTCATATCATTGGAGATGTAAGCGAGAGAAGATTAGCCCCTTTTTTTTTTTTTTTTGCAGATGACGTGATGTTATTTTGTCAAGGTGATCTGACTTTTGCTTGCTTGCTTAAGTCTGTTGTGGACTTACTCTCTTTTATGTCAGGCCTCCCAATACATCTAAAAGTGAAGTCTTTCTTGCCGGTAGTGTCTCTCTTGATAAGGAAGCAATCTTGAAATTATGGAGCTTTTAGCTTGGCCAGATTCCCATAAGGTACCTTGGTGTATCGATTGTTTCTCCTAGGCTAAGAGCTCTGGACTGTAAAGTGCTAGTGGACAAAATCACAGCAAGTACTAAGTCATGTGTTAATCGTTCTCTCTTATTTTGGAAGGCTATTGCTTATTAAGTCTGATCTTCATTCTATTCAAGCCTGTTAAGGAAGTGTATTCATCCTCCCCCAAAAGTGTATTAAAGAGTATTGAGAAAATTCTATATCGCTTCCTTTGGCATGGCTCTGCTCTATCAAAAGGGGGTGAAAATATAGCTTCGGAGTGTGTCTGTCTGCCCTTTGATGAGGGGGGTCTTGATATTCGTAAACTTAGAGAATGGAACATGCCTTCCATGGCTAAACACATGTGGCGTCTTGCTGCTGACAACTCTTCACTTTGGCCAAGATGGGTGCGTGGTAACTTACTGAGGAGGGAGAATTTATAGGCTATAAATATTTCCCAAAGTTGCTCCTGGACTTGGGGGCATCTTCTCAAGCTGCGTGAGCTGGTTCTTCCTCATATTTCTTGGTGCATTGGTGATGAAAAATCCATTACATTTTGGTATGTTCCTTGGGACAGTCATGACCCCTTATTCTTAAAAAATCTGGCACTTCATATCATTGACACATTCTTGGAGAGGAGGGCTAATCTGGATGTTTTGATTCATGATGATTCTTGACAAGTCCCCTTGATTATTTATAATCTTCTTCCTCATGGCTTGCCTCTTATTCATGGAGGTCAAGACAGATTTGTCTTGAAACTTAATTCTAAAGGCCACTTTTCCTCTTCTTTATCGTGGGAATTCATTCGTGTCAAGGACAATAAGAATACACGGTGTTCTCTGGTATGGTCAAAGCATAATATCCCAAGGCACTCCTTTAATGCATGGTTAATGACAAAGGGTCGATTAAACACTCAAGACAGATTATTCCATACTGGATGTGTTAGATCACAGGTTCCATCTAGAGGGGGATAAAGAGTTTGATTTAAGCTTTATCAGTGCAACGCAGCGAATTTATTGATTTCAGCGCTAATGTTCTTTACAGACTACTAAGATAGTCTGCAGCAGATACTCAAACTATGTAAGTTTATTTCTGTTTTGCTGTGGTGATTAATTTCTAACAGTTCTAAAAACACACAGCAATGAAAACAAGTAAAAAAACACAAGATTTATACTGGTTCAGACACTCGTTATCAACTGATCATATAGAGCTTATGTCAGTCTTCCCTTGATGACCAGTTTAGTCACTCCAAGAGGTGAGTTCACTATCTTCTTATTTATGACTTACAAGACGACCCCTTTTTACAATCTAGCTAACTTGTCAAAAGACGAAGAACCTAGATCTTTGCATAGATTCTTCATCGGACTCTGCTGCAGCTTCTGTGCAGATAGTAAACCCTCTTCCTGTTTTTTTCTCAATTCAGCTCTCTTGAGTACCTTTGAATCTTGGGTTGTTTTTGCAAGTTTGCACACTTAATCTCTCATTCAACTCCTCTACTCACTAAGGTTCATCGATCCCCTTTTATAAGTTGAGGGAATAAAGCCGTAACTTGTATACAGGATTTGATGTGACAGCTGGTCACATGTGAACCACAACTGATGTTGACAGCTCACCTTTTTCAGATCCTCGTACCGTCACATTCTGAACTTTAAATCTTCGATTTGACAGAATCTCATACCTCTGACCCAACCTCAGCAATCATCTCTGCTGCACTCCAATCTGCTGCACCTTAGTCTGCACTCAGTATTGTTAAGACCTCGTCTGTACCCAGTCCCTACTGCAACCTCGTATGTACCCAGATCTGATGCAATCCATGCATTGCTGTGTTGGTCATCGTCTACAAGTTCAACCCTAGATCCTGAATCATTTGCAGATCTTTTGTCGCCCATGTATGTCTTAATTACTTAGCCGAAATTCTCTGTAATAATCTGCAACTGATGGCCTACACAATGCTCTCCATCTGTAGCCGTTTGCTCTCCAGCATCTGACCTATACTGCAGCTACCTACCCAATTTCTAGCCTAAGCACACTAACAACATCATGGCTAATACTCCTAAGTTTTGTTCATCAATTTCTATACAAGTGGAGGGATTGCATATTCCTATCAGGATGCATTCCAGCTCATTTTTACTTATACTGTCACCTTAAAATGGAGTCACATGATCATTTTTATTTTGCTTTCCCTATTATTTTTCCTCTTGTAGCTAAATAGGCAGACTTGCCTCTTGTTCCTCGTCCAACAGGCAGCCCAATTCCATGTGATGTATTCCTACCTGCTTCAGGGTTGATCCTTGAAACACATCTTGGACAGGATTACCTACTTGATGCTTATTTATGTGATCTGAAAGTGCAGGAATGACATTTTATTTCATTCTGCTAAAGTTTGTATCCCTACAATACTGAATGATATCATGAATGCTGCTAAGGATGAAGCACGTCTCCTAAGAAGATTTTTCAAAGAATGACGAAAATTGCAGGATCTTGACGAACTGGCGATTCTCCGATCATATTCTCTAATGAGCCTCCTGGTATACCAGGGGGATGCATTTTGGTTCACTCACAGAGCTTAGCAGGCCATGCACTTGTTTCTGTTTTCTTTTGTGCTGATGCTAAACTGTCTAGCTGCTATGTAGTGTGGTCTGGTTTTGTGCTCTTGCGTGAGAAATTATGATCATGCTTAGATAAGCTGTACATAGGCCATTTTGTTGGTAATGGGCTTAAGTCTCTTTGTACTGTTATTTTCGCTACTGTAAGGTAGCCTGGGTATGCATTTTCACCTTTACCCACAAATCAAACGAATTTAAAGTAGAACCAGGTTAGTATCCATTGGATGAGATGAAATCGCTTATGCTTATCTAAGGGTCTAGGAGGGGTAAGCTTTCGGGAATTTGATACAAAGAGAGTTGATAATGGGCTTAACTCGCTTATCCAAAGCAGTTGTGGAAACTTCTGCACTGCCCAGATTCTTTATCTGTAAGATTGTTTAACGCAAAATATTATCCTTGCTCCTCGCTCCTGGAGACCAAGATGGGAAATATATATATATGTGGGAAAATCACATATGCTGCAAAAGGCAGCCTCTTGGCTGTGCTGTAAAATCCAAAAAATATCATTTTATAGTAGGAATGAAATGGTTTGTATTTGTGATACTTAATAAATCAACCTAAAAAAAAATTGAATAATAACATGCACGATAAGGGATTATGTGATTTTCTCCATGCTTGATGAAATTTTACCTATGTGACAAAGGTTGTAACAAAAGTGATGATTTTCATCTTTTTCAAGGTTTTTCTTAACCATCTTGTTTGCTGAACAATTATAAAGAGAAAAAAAACAAAAATTACAAAAAAAAACACAACTAAAAATGATTTTTTTTATGTTTTAAAGCAGCTAAATAACTATCTTTTGCAGCATAAAGGTATATATATAGGGTTGAAGGGGTTAAAAGGGTCTTTATGCAAGACAACTAAAAGCACTCATAAAAATACAATAAACGACATCCATTTTAAAGAAATCCGTTGTTAAATATGATCATTTATTCATATTAAATATTATTATCAAAGTTAGAACCATTCCAACTCTTCAATCCTTGAAATCAAAAACTTTAAAATTGAACGGTTCAAAATAATCCATAAATGTGGAATCTTATCTGCGAACGTACGCGTTATCAATGACTCCCAAATTTCTAAAGCATAATGGACACGAATGAGTGGTAATATCCATAAGCAAACTTACCATGATCGATGATGTTTTAAACATTTTCTTTTAGTATCGTTATTTATCTTGGTTAAAAACATTTACCTCTTTTTTCATATATATATATATATATATATGAAGGAGTTTCCTGTCAGTTCGATCTCTTCTCCGAGTCGTATTATGTAGGACTGGTTCCGGGAAGCATACTCGTATTTTCACTGATCCATGGATGCCCAACCTCCCTTCGTCTTGTGTGCCTTTCTCAGATTGTTTGCTTCCTCGGGATCCTCTGGTGGAAGTGCTAATCGATGAAGAATCCAATACATGGAGAAGTGATGTTGTACAAGTTTGTTTTCCGACAAAGATTGCTACGACGATCTTGGACACTCCATAAGGATTTGCATCGAGGGCCGACTCGTGGGCTTGGAAACTTGAAAGAAATGGGAAATTCTCGATTCGCAGTGCATATAAAGCCGACTTTTATTTTCGATTTGTGGATGATTTACAGGGGAATTTGACTGGGTTTGATTGGGACGATGTTTGGAGGCTTGAAGTACAGCTTAGGGTGCGTGTTTTCCTATGGAGAGCTGCGAACTAGTGTCTCCCCTCGAGAGTGAACCTAGACAAACGTGGAATAAAGCAGGATGTTAGATGTCGCTTATGTGGTTTTTGTCTGGAAACTACGATCCATGTATTGTATTCTTGTCGATATGCGAAGCAGGTTTGGAGCCATGCGAGCTTAACCCTCCCCCCTCCTGCAGATCATGAGCAGTTCCATGATTGGTTTGCGAAGTTGCTTAAGAACGTTTCAGTTAAAGAGGCAACTGGGGTTGGCTATGATTCTTAGTGGCATTTAGACAGACAGAAATGAGGTGATGGATGGAGGTCAATCGAAACCACCTAGCCTTGTCTATACAGATTGGTGAAGCAGCTGGATTGTGAACTCAACAAATGCCCGACATGTTACCAAGGAGAATATGCCTAGTCTTGCCAGGTCTCACAGGGTAAATGGCACTATCCTCTGGTAGATTTCATTAAAATTAACACTGATGTGGTCGTGAAACAATTTGGGGTTGCCAATCTTGGGGTGGTTGCACGAAATCATGCAGGGGAACTACTGTAGACTGTTGGTTGACATCGGCCATCGGCAAAATGTCCGGAGGTGGGTGAAACCTTAGCTATACGGCTAGGTCTAGAATTAGCAAGAGACTCCAGCTACCGAAAATCGTGACTGAATCAGACTCGAATAGGTGACTGGTATGTTACAAGGAGGGAAGGACAACCTTTTGACGGTGGGTAGCATTGCTGACTATCTTGTATTGGTTTGTTCGTTTGAGGAATTTAATTGCTCTTGGGTCAAAAGGGATGCTACTCATGAAATGGCTTCCTATGTCTCGGAATGCCATAAATTAGGTGATTAGCTCCCTATGCTCCCAGATTATGTTCTTCAAGCCTTGTTACTTGACAAAGTGCAATGAAATTCGCCCCTAATAGGCTTTATCCAGGAAAAAGAAAAGAAAAAAGAGAGCAGCGGAAGGCAAATTGATTTCATCCCATATCAACAATTTTCCTATTTTCTGACATTGGAGCAGCAGCAGGAGAAGAAGAAATTCTCTCCATGTTACACACGACAGACGATCTCCTTTGATTGGCACATGCTAAAGCCAGCTCCTCAATAACTACCTACATAGACCTGTACGCCAAGCTTCCCAGCAAACACCTTTACACAGTGGATCCCAAACTTCTCTTACCTCTGGAATTTATTTAAAGTTTACAATGCATAACTAGGATAAGCAACCTATAATACAACAAAATTGGAGTATGTAATATGTTACTTACCACAGGGTAATTTCCCACTTCAGGAAAGGTGGGAAGCGCCACCAGTGCTAATGCAATGTGATCTTCAGCTAACAAAGGCTCCCATTGAACTAGCTTGCTTCTCGCAGAACAAGGGTTATGCCTCAAATGTCATCATCGGACATCCTGTTTGACCAACTAATTGCTATTTCAAGTTTTCTGGATCCGTCTTTGCTGCTATCATGGTTGAGGTCAAACCATCCAATGTATGATCCTTCGCTCACCACTTTGTCAATTTGGATAGTTATTCTTCCAAGAGTTGTCTGAAAAAAAAAATCAAAAAATTTATAGGCGTGAAGGAAAAGGCACTATATTTGCATTCCGCTACTGCCAATGCGAAAAAAGAAAGAAAAAATAAAAGAAAAATAATGAACAAAAGTAAAGAAAATTACACTGGAAAAAAGGACTATGCAAGTTAATTGTAAAATTTCAGTACACATCTACCATTCTATTTAGTTCATTTTGGTTGCTACCTTGACATGGTTTTTTTCCCTTGGTATAGCTCTGCCCATATTTCAGCATGAACATAATTAACCAATGTATTTTAAGCATAGAGGAAAGCTATTACACAGCTTAAAACAGAGTCATGCACAATTCTAAATTTTCACACTAGTAGTCCTGAAGTAAGACGCATAACTTAATATCATGTGCTACATCTGAAATATGCGAGACAAGAACGACAGGGATTGAAGGACACTAGTAAATTGAAGTTATAATGGAGAAAGAAAATAGTCATCCGGCCAGAAGTATTCACCTTGCCAAATGTATTCTTTGTTTTGCAAACGACATGGAGCTTTTGTCCCTTCGGAGGTACATCGAAAGCCCATGTAAATGCTTGATCCCATCCTGGAGAAACATTATGGCTGACAAGCTGAAAAATAGTGAGAAACAAAATGGTTCTACTGACAAAAAAGTTTAGCACAACAAAAAACTACAGTACTTAATCTTAAGAACCTTCATAATGACTCCTAAGTAGTTTGATCAATGGACATAACCCCTCTAAATACCCAACGTCCCTAACTGAAAATCAAGACTCGTGTATCGGCACTCAATCCAATCAATGGTAAGCACATGAAAGGTCCATCCTAGAGTTTATAAGGATGGGTAGAAATGATTATCCATGAGTGATTGGTGTACAGTAAGACAGGAAATAATCAGCCCATGAAACATGGATACCTCAACACCCAAGATTTACTGAAGTTTGCAAAATGATAGAAAAAGATAACTGGAGAGGGAAACATTCTACAGACTGATCCCCTCAATTGGAATGTTGAATAGATTTACGATTAGAAAATTCGTAAGTATTGATAAAAAAAAATGCAAGTCAAATTTCAGTTCAGTTCCCACCTTAGTCTGTCTTGGAGGGCCATTGCCGATTGCCGACTAACAAAAAGCGTTAGCGTTTGCCATGGACTGCTTCAGATTCTTCCCACGCTGTATTGTTACTGTCAAGCACCCAGGAAGACAATGTAATAAGCTATCCGCCCTCTCATGAAAACTCGGAGGACAGGTTTTTAGCAACATCTGCAAGATGGGGATGGCTTCCGCTGCAGCTACTGACTGAGATTTTGCGAATTCTATTGGCATTGTTGACCATGATTGCTGCAGTAAACATAAAGTTTCTAAGACAGTGTCTTGAGCAGCTTCACTTCCAGACTTGAGTGCTGACACCAGATGAGGGATACACAATGTAGCAGCTTCACAAATATAAACTTTTGGGAAGTTGGTAAAAATAACATTTAGTGTTTTCAATTGCTCTTCGTTGGTCGTTGCTGAAGACCACAATTCTCTCTCCAGAGCAGCTGAATGGAAAAAGCAGTAGGAGGAAATTAGATTCTACAACTAGGACAGGAAACATCCAAAAAAAGAAAAGAAAAAGAAAAAGAAAAAAATAAACCCAACGAAATAATCTTTAAGTTCATTGCAAGATCACAAAACAATGGTTTTTTTATTTCTTTCTCCGTCTATTAGCTCCATATTGAGAAATATAGTGGCAGGGTGCTTTGCTGGGACAATGGAAGATCAAGGGTGCTACTTCACTAATTCAAAAGGCCAAGCGGGGCATGGATGTTGCGATAAAAAAGATATGAACACGGAATTAAATATAGAAACATTGCAATAGGTACCAAGTCTTAGATGACAGTCTATAATGGATGAACTTTTATCATCAGCACTCCATCATTCCTCGCATAAAACACATCAAACTATGTATATGCCTCGAAAAAAAAAAAAAAAACCAACATCATCAAAAGTGTATTGGCTCCGTCGACAATTATGTCTACCTAACGTATTCTTTCCACATTGTACTTCCCATCATCCTAACGTGTATTCTTTCCACGTTTTTAGGCAGAGATCACTGACATGGAAATATGTTTGTGTTGCAAACAATAACTAAATCGCTTCTGCGAGTTGTGGTCAATGCACAAAGGATCTGTAAAAAACAATGTGACTTCTGTTGTAATTTACGAAGAATTGAAGCACAAGTCACATGGCTCAGAGCATTTTGCTTTTAAAACACTAGTTGCAGTAGGCAAGTAGCTGGCTAGCTGCTACTATAATAGCAATGGCAGACCCTTATACAGAAGTAAAACACTAGTTAGTATTGGGCAAATTGTCATATAGATAAGACTTCCTTTTCATATTCCTCGACTCCTTATCAAACACTTGCTCGATTACAGAGGAGCCTATATCGAGTACAGTTGCATATATATCCAAAGCGATTAAAAAAAATAAAAATAGGAAAGAAACTTCTTGAATTTTTGCTAATATCACATGAACCTTATCCATTTCATATTATGGTTGCTAAGTTGTTTGCAAGTCAAGCCTGTAGCTGAGAGACTTTCTGACATAAACCACTCAACTAATGGCAAGGTATACTTTATTTGTCAAAAAGAAATAAAGATTAAATACTCATAATCTCGTAAACAGCAACGCGTGGTAGATTCCAAGTCACTTAACTCGGCAACGAGTCAATGACTCGCCCAACTTGCTAAAGTTACCAAGTTAATAGGAAATGCACTGTGAGCCAGTTTGTCTGATGACTACTCAAGCTGACTAACAAGTTCTATATAAGTTCCTCTCTGTAAGCTACACGTTAAATTACCCTCTCATTATCTAATTCCACGATTTCTTCAGTCAAACCCTGCTCTTTCTGTTTACTTCTATAAGTCGTGACACCACTATCCTTATGGTGCCGTAAAAATGGCATGGTCTAACAACCGTCTTACAGATCCTTCCATTAAAACACAGTGAATCTTTCCATGAATGAAATTCCTGAGGAATGTATTGTCCTACCACCCAGTATTGATCCTATCCTTGTCCATGGCGACCATCATTTGCGAAATATACAAAGCGATTACTTGTATCCATTTCTACGTGTTCAACAAGTTGCGATCCTGTTGGGGAATAGAATTATTTTACCCTGGAAAACATATAACATAGTTATTTCTCTTGTTTTCCTAGGAATATTTGTTTCCATCACCTTCACCTGTAAAAATCCAACCAGAGGATAAAACCTTGAAATGCCAAAAATACTATCAGTTACTTATAACAGAACAATATGGCCAAGAACAGATGCCCATTGCTTCAACATTTCCCACTAACTATTTACATAAAAACACCATTATGTATTACCATTAGCTACTTCAACCATCAGTTTTCTCTTATTCTGTAGCATCGAAGAGAATGGTTGAGGCCAATTATCTTTACGGAATGCGCTTGGAAACCCAGGCTAATCACAAGAGAAGACGTAAATTAGAATAAACCTATTCATCTCCGGACTCCTATAGATAAGTAGTTCAGTGCACTCAAGGATATGATCTCTCCACAATGAACTAGAAGTGCTCCAATAAGAAATTCAGCATGCTCAAGGAGAAGATATAAATTAGAATAAACCTACTCTTTGAAGGGTCGAGATTGAGAGTGCCAGAGTGTAGGAGGAAGGTCGGGCAGATACAGGAGTCCTCTGATTCTAAGGATTCTGGTTTAATCTACTACGGGAAAAGATCTCTCCACAATGAACTAGAAGTAAAGAAAGAGAGCAGTCGTGTGGAACATCTTCCATAGGGAGACAGTTCTGCAAGATAATAGAGAAGACATGCCAGAATGCTATCATAAAGCATACAGAAGGTTGTTTATCAATTGGTACTCACCTGTTAGAGATCTAATCAGCTCATTCGATACGTATTCCAGAAGAGTGTGATTTGAAAACAAAAATCTAATGAGTAATGCAGCCTGGATTGCAACCTCTGAATTAGAGGACAACAGATGTTCTTGAATAACAAGAACTCTTCCTGCTTCAGCAACAGCCAGCCGGTTTGATCTACTATGGATCACAAAATTTTGCAATGCACAAATGGCAACCATCTTCATTTCATCTGTCGGCTGGTCCTTGAGCAAACCAATAAGAGCACGACATGCGGATACAGAATCACTAGCTCTAGCAAGTAACTCATGTTGTGAGAGATCACCAAAGCTAATGCAACAAGAAGCCTTCCAGATTCTGACCTTGTATTCGGATCTAATAGATACTGGGACAGAGGAGCAATTGCATACTTTGCAGCCTTCATCTCCCTTACTCTTACATTATTAAATAAAGCTTCAAGTAATCTTCCAACCGTTTCTTCACAATGATGAGAACTTAGAAGCTCTACTAAAGCATCGATAGCATCAGCCTCAGCCATAAATTCAGCACTGTGTGCATCCCTTCTTTCCTGGACATGAGGGCATCAAGAGCTACAGCTACTATGCTTTCCAGAGATGAGTGGAGCATTTTGACGAGAACTACCAGAGGCACTTCAAAATAGTAGTCCACACTGGAGTGCAAAACATTAGAAAGAACCAATGCAGCAGATTCCAATAAGGATCTAGGAGGCTGAGGATCATCCTCCACAATGAGTTTTGAGAGTTCAAAGATTCCTCCAGCATCAGCAACTGCTTTGGGCCAACTTACAGAAATCTTTTCCAATGCTATAACCGCTGTTTGTTGCAAATTTAATATTCTAATGCCACAAAGCTGCACCAGGGGTACAATATCATTCTTGGTGGTGAAATCTTGCTGAAAATTCCCCTGGGCCAGAAGGTAAGATAGCAGCTCAGTGCTCAGCTGCTGAATTCCTTGTGAAGACGATTCCAAGAATGCTATTAGAGGTTCCACCACTTGGCTGGGAGTTAGTTCCAAAGTCGCTAAACTCTGAGGCTGTTCAAGAATATTTACAAGTGCCTGCAAGGCGCTGTGCTGTCCACGAGGACTGAAATCTGGCCGTATTAGAACTTGAAACAAAGGATCAACAATTCTAGCAGCTGCTGAGCTTCTGGCAATTGCTCCACTGTTAGTTAGTATGCGAAACAGCCATGATTAGTTTATTTGTGTCACTGCCATCAGCAATTTGAGTCAATAGACAGACGGAAACAGAAGGCGCACTTGGCCTATCTGGCATGGGTCTTAATAGATCAACCAACATTGGAATAGCTTTCCTTGCAGTGGAACCCAGTCGCACTTCTTCGATCTGAAATAGGTGCTCCAAAATAACTTGATCAGGGGGTTCCTCACCAAAATTATACCTTTACTCCCATTCAAGGTAAGACTAGCCATTGCCTGAGCAGCAAAATATCTGTCAATCATTTCATCGGATTTCAGCAAAATGGCAAGGAAAGGTATGATACGCATTGTGTCAGGTGCAGAAACAACTTCCCGGTCTTGGAATAGCGCTCCACGCTGGAGCATAGCGCTAATCCATACAACCTCTGTGTCTTGAAACTCTGCCTATCAACCAAAACAAAACATCTTAGTCAGCAGTATTTCCTAAGAGTGTTACTTCCTGAAAAGGAAAATTGCTAACTGTTTTGAGCAGAACGATGGTAGATGAGTGTAAAGTTTTCTTGTGCTTCACACAGAATTCTGAGTTTCCCAAGATACGAGATCAGCAATAAATCCATACATCTCATCAGAAATTCATTCTTTACAATGACTGAATCGGAGAGCAGATTGGCTAATGCAGCTACTGCAGCCTCTGCAGCATGAATGAAAGATGTTTTGGCTAGCTTGATCAGAGGTTTGACTTCAACCTCAGAAATATAGGATATTTTGCTTGAACTCCTTGACCTGGTATGCCGAGAGAGAGAGAGCTCCCAAGGCTCGAGCTGATTGTGTAGCAACAACTTGAGTCTTGCTAGCCAAAAGCTTCATGCAAGGTTGAATTATATCATCGGTTGCAAGACCCTTGAAATGACCTTAAAATACTTAAAAACACTTGAAAAGGCTAAAAAACGTATTGCCAGGCTGGCCATAGCCTCAAGAGCCCTATCCTGAACTAGCTTATTATCTCAAGGCTTCAGCAAAGTAACTAAGCTATTTTCTATCTTCTTGACATCAAATGCTGCTTCATCAATGGCAGATTTCTGCTCAAAGACCATCAAAGAGTAGGCAGGTGCTCCAATTGTATCAGCAACTGGAGCAGAAAAACGAGGTGAGAGGGCAAGCTCGCCAAGGTATATTATTAGAGCAGGCATTCCACCAGAAATATTGGCTGACGCTCGTGTCGGATGCCCCTGAAGAACTGCACCGCATTTCCCTTGCATGCATTCCTTGGATGGAGCAACCACAGCCCCAATAAGGATCGGCACACCTCCTGCATCTACAACTGCTTTCTTTGCCATTGCTGATTTTGAAAAAAGAGCTTCCAGAGCATCAACAACACTAGCACGGACAGACACGTCATTTTCCTGACCCACAAGTCGAAGCAATGCTTCAACAGCACCCGAATCTATCACCTTGGGAATGCAGTCACTGAATGCCATTATCAAGCATGCCAAAAGTGAAGCAGCATTGGACTGAGTAGCTGAGTTATCCGAAGAAAGAAGGCCGACAATAATTTCCACCCCACCAGCTACAAGTGTTGCTCTCGAATAGCCATCCTTATCGCCACAAGATTCCTCAGCGCCCCAGGTACAAAAACTTCCACAACTTTGTCCTGCTTGTGTTTAGAAGTTAGCTGTTCCCATAAAGTCGGCACAACACCCTCTGACAAATATCTTTACTCCAACATTATCATGCGCTAGACCACCAGATGACACCTCATGGATTGCCTCTGCAGCTGCCTTCCTGGCCTCAATTGAATCTGACTTCAAAAGTGAGAGCAGTGGTGGAATACAACCACCTAAAAGAACTTTCAACCTCAGGTCTTCATCTTTACAAAGAACAGTTAAAGTTGCAGCCACATTTAATTTTGCTCCAGGAGTACCGCCTCTGAGCACAGATATGAACAGCGGTATTGCTTGGTTATGGGAACCAATAAGCAATCTCGCATCTTTCCTTGCTTTGGCAATTCCAAGTAATCGGGCTGTAATGAGTTCCTTCTCATGTGGTGAGGACATATTCGCATGCAACTGCTCAATATACTTTGCCACAGTAGCAATCGTCTTTTCTGCGTCATCTGTCTCATTTGTTCCATTTGGCTCCCTGTGAAAATGCTCTCTCAGACATCAGCGAACAACAAAAATGACAAACAGGATAAAACGCCACAGAGAAAAGGAGATCAATGCGATGAGTTATTGGGAGGGAACCTGTTGAATACAAGAAACACACATCACAATTTTTCCTTATTAGTTACCTTCATTTTACTCTTTACATCCTTGTTATGAAGATTGAGAGACATGTTTAAAAAAAAAAAACCAAGGTAGTAAAATAACCTGAATGGCGAAGTTGACGAGGATATGGGCTCTCCTTGTTCAGGGGAGACGGGGTTATGCATTTTCACAAGTGAATCATAATAAGATAACTTTCTTGAAGCCTGTCATCGAAATACTGAATGGTGGATCACGATCATTACATCAACATAAGCATATCAGTCACATAATATAAATCCGCATAGAATAGGCCTCTAATTAACAAGAAAATAGACCGTTAAAGACCCAGTCGAGTACTAGAGGATTGAACACTTCTAGTCATTTAAGCCCAGCACAAATCAAAGGGTTGGCTCAGTTGTAAGCAACCTTTCTTCAATTTGGGCACTTGCTGGGAGTATCAGGAAATAGTTTCTCCAAATTACCTCAGGGACAAGACTCCTGCCCTCCCCAGACCTTGTCTTGACAGCATTATCCAGATTGTTGCTTTGCTATCCTTTGCTTTTATGCAAAGCGTAAATAAATAGGACCAATACAAGAATTGATGCACATTTCCTAGTCCACTCAATGAAAATACATTAGTGTACAACAATGAAATTGAGGGATAAACTCTCCTCCAGTTTATAAAATGTAAAAATTTTCAAGTGTGTGACATTATTAAGCTTTGCCCCTCATCCCCGCAATCGCTTCCTATCCGCAAACAAAACACAAGAACAACTTAGGTAATCCCATCACAGCTAGTGTCGATTTACAACCAAAACGAGCAGAAGAAACTAACCGTCTCCGTCGTCAGCCACGGATCTCTCACCACACTTACTCCAACTCCAATTCGATCCACTAACAGCCCACCGGTACAAACTTCACCGACAAAACGAATAAGCAAACACACAAAAATGAAAAATAAAATACATAAAATGTGAAAAAGGAATACAAAATGTGAAAGGAAACCAACAACTACCATTAAAAGGACATGGAAAAGGGGAGAATTACCGAGAGTGGAGAGCAGCATTCGAAGGGACGAATAATGAAGAAGAAAGTGAAGCGTTGTCGGTACGGTATAATGCACATTGAGAAATTTGAGATCGATCGGATCATGAAATCTAGGGCTAGTGTGACCTCATTTTCTGGTCTGCAATTGGAAACACTTAAAAATAATTTGGACGTGAGATTCCGAGCTTTGATGGAGGAAAATGGAGATACAGTGAGGGAAAGGAAAAAGAGGGAGCACAGGAACGGGTGTCCTTTTTGTCGTCCAGGTTTTCGCTTTTTTATTTGCTTTGTAGGGTGGGGGGTGTCTGTTTTCTTTGCCTTTGGACCAGACATGAACTCTGTCGTCTTCTTTTTTCTTGAGTATGTAATTGTTCCTACGAATATTTTACTTGTGAGTTTAAATTAACAAAAAAAAAATTATATTATTTTCGTTCCATTAAATTAACAAAAAAAAATTATATTATTTTCGTTTCATAAAAACTACAATGGTGATTCAGATTAATGGTGATTCAGATTAACGATAATATTATTCAAATTAAGAATCGTTCGCAAAACGATCAAACATTGTTTTTCATAAAATTATCGTAAAACAGTAATGAGAATTTAAATTACATACTTCAACCCTTAGCTATTGACGTAATTTTTTTACTTCGTTAAAACGAATAAATTTTTAAAAAAAATACATATTGAATAATACACTGATTATACAACATCGTATTTTTTATGGGACGAAGAAAATACTAAATTATCTAAGACAAGTTCCACACCTAATTCAGTAACTAAAATGTTCCCCCTCATTAAATTTCTTCCAATTCCTCGTCCCTCCGTACACATCAATACCATCCGCACCATCGATCATCGGCTCCAAGGATTCCAAGAAATCGACTAATCGAGCGAGAGGAATTTAACGATGTCGAGGGGACTGGCGGGGAATGGGCGATTGATTTCGAGATAATTTATTGAACCTCATGTGTTTTGATGATAATAAATAATAATGTACTGATGTTGTTTTGAGCTTTAATATGTGTAGGTACATAACTTTAGATCTGGATGAATCTCATGGAATCTTGAATCAAATAAAAGATGGACTCGATGATCATTTGGTCTTGCAAAGAAGATGATCAAAAAGTCTTGGATCATAGTCTTAATGGATGAAGTGGAGATCTTGGATCGAGTCAAAACCTTAAGTGATCATGAAGTAACTCAAAATCAAATACAAGGGGTACATATGCAAAATGAAGATCAGTTGTATAGTGTCCTGTAAAGTGTCCGCAGATATTTATGTTTGTTTAGTGAGTCAAAATGATGAACACTTAGGATCTATTGAATCACCAAAGGAAAAAATGTTTTTACAAGAGTTGATCCTTACTAAGAATCATCCAATAATAGATTCTGTTATAAATCCATCGTTTTTTTGAATCACGTTTTAAAAAGATATTTATCAGATATTTTATGATTTTCTGTTAAGAAAAAAATATTTTAAACACAAAAACATTTTAAGTGGGGATACGGGTTGACTAACCATTTTGTGGTTAGAAAATATCCCTAAATATTAGGAGAATATGAAAGACTTTAATTAGATTATTTTCTGTATTTCCATGTTCTTCCACTTCTCAACTCTCTGTTCATCAATGAGTATTATTTAAGAAAATAGAGAAAACTTTTTTTAGGTGAACGAATCACAAAGAGCTTTACAGAAAAGGTTTCAAGTTTTTGTAAGGTGAAAAGTTTACAACCTATATTTGGTGATTCAATAGATTTGGATTTCATGTTTTGTATGAAGATCTAAGGTATATATTCAAACCTTTAATGCTAATGCTTTCATGGGTTAAACGAAGTATCAAGGTGCATGTTTTGTTATGAAGTTGTTTGTCCAAGCACACTCGTGGAGTGTTTGTTGCATGAAAACCTTCGACCTAGATTTTTATACGTCGTATAATCACTAAGGTGTGTTTGTAATTGAGTTTCTCCTAGTCTAGGGTAGATGTAAGATAAATGAATTTATAAGTGTCCCAGAGTTAGGAACTACAGGTGAAGTCTTGTACTGTGTGATTTTTGTGAGCAAAGTGAGCAAGGGTATACTTGTAAAGTGGTTTTACATAGTACGATTGTTGTGTGTGAAAAGTGGATGTAACTCCCTGGTCAAACTGGTGACGAACCACTATAAATCTAGTGTCAATTGTAATTTACTATTCCTATATTATTTGATATCTGATTGATCACGTAGAAGATTATACTAAAACTGAATCTGAGTATAAGAACCGTCTCTTAGCAAAGAACTGTTTCTACACAAAGAACCAGCTCTTAGTACAATTTCAGTTTTACTACATTACTTTGCAAGAATTCGAAAAAAACTTAAATACTCGGTCATCAACTTACACATTATCATATAGGAAAATCACATTTCATAAAGCATACCTACAAATTCACATAACAAAAATTTACATTTTACGTAGTATCATTTACATTTAAAGTTTACATAACGTCATTTCCTTTTCCCCGTTTCATGAGAGTAACTCGGTCAAACGAATATCTCTCCTTCCTCCCACAAGTCACGGTCCTTTTTTTCACAAGTTGGATAATTGAGATCGATCCCTCAAGTGGTTTATTTCTAACATCACAAATAATTTTCACAACTTTCAAACCGTAAAAATAGAAAATAAACAAGCATTGTATCAATACAAAATCACACAGTTGACAAATATAAAGAAGCAGTTGACACATAATAAAAAAAAAAAAGCAGTTCATAAATACAAAGAAGCAGTTCACACAAAATAAAAATAAAAATAGTTAACAAATATAAAGAAGGAGTTCATACAAAATAAAGAGGCAATTCACAAATACCAAAAAATAGTTCATACAAAATAAAGAAGCAATTCACAAATACCAAAAAATAATTTATACAAAATAAAGAAGTAGTTCACAAATACCAAAAAACAGTTCACAAATCAAATGAACTATTTTTTTTCTTAAAAATCTTCTGCTACACTATCTTCAACTTGTTTCAATTCAAGATATACTGATGGTTTCCCATGTATCTTCAATCTTTTTTTCTTCATTCCTCTCCTCATCCAGTTTAGCACCCCTCACCTCAATCTCCATATCCATAGATCCCTCCACCCATTTCATGTTTTGGTGCAGCTTTAATAGCAGAATATGAAAGTGGATCACAACAAATTTAAAAATCAGTGCAAAAAAAATAAAAAAAATCAATTCAAAAATATTTTAAAAATAAATGCAAAAAAAAAAAAACAAGCAATTCAAAATAATAGCCTATGTATTAAATAATGAAAGCTTGAGTTGAATTGGTTGGGGCTCAAAGGATTCGAAGATTGCTGATGGAGAGATGAGTGGGTTGGGTTAGGGTTGGGTATAACTAGGGTTAGAAGTTTGTGTTGGGTTATTTTAGGAGGGGAGTGGTTAGGTTTGAACGAGGGTATTGTATGTATTTTAGGTCATTGGGTACCAAAATGAAAAACAAAGTTAGATTGGGTACCTAAATGTGTCATGAAACTAATTGGGTACTAAAATGTGAGTTGGAACTATTCTAGGCACTTTAAAATAATTGCCTTTTTTACGATAAATTGAGTGTAAATCCCCAAACCATGTTTCACCCACACTTTACTCTCCTAAATCTTTCAAAACACACATCTCTCCCCATCTTAATACTCAATAATATTATGATGAGAGTAACAGGATTTATAGGATAAGATCTTTGTGATATCATTGTTTAGTCTGTTAGTACTTGTGATCTTTTTGATATCGTACTTGTTTACGATAATAAGCATATTGTCTATTATTTGAATTTATTCCTCTTGAGTTAGAGTTCTGTTAGACCTAGGAAGTACATTAGATAGTGAGAGTTCTAAAGTGAAAAGAGCTTAGGTTGAAAGTGCTGACTAAATCAGTCAAGCTGGTCAGACTTCAGGTTTATCAGAGTTTGAGGTTGGAGATTCAGAGCTTTGATTGAAGACTGGAATAGATTTTCTTGCTATGGTAATTCCTGATGTGCTCCAGTAAGCTTCAGAGTCCAATGAATAGTATATAAAGACAGATTTTACAAAGTTAAGAGGATTGATATTTCAGATAGTCACAGACGTTTGGTGTTGAACACTATCAGAGGCATAAAACAGACTTCTGTAAAGTCTGTAGCAAGAAAATTTCAACTAACTTGGAGCATAGTTCGGATAAAGAATATACTGAGGCCTGAATTTCTTCTATGACAAGTCAACCTGATTTCTTGAGGTCTATATAAGACAATACTTGGGTACGGTTAAGAGTTACGAAAGGAAGAAAAAAAAGGATACAACTTCTACACTTTGTGATTCTACAAAGTTTCCTCTCTTTCTCTCTCTCTCAACATGTGTCAACTTCCTTACTAACGACTCAAGGTGTAAGAAAGCATTTGCTACTTTTGGAGTTTCTTGAAGTTCATCATCTTTCGTGCTTGGGTTATGACGTCTTGGTGGACTTCTTCTGAGAAATTCTTCTTTGGTTTTGTGAGTTCTTGATTACTGTTCATTTCTTAGATTATGGAAAAGTGATCTGTTGTGATACTTCTCCATTTGATTACGATCTTCAGTGATCGATGTTTAGATCCACGGTGATCTATTTGTTTACTGAGTGAGCCTAGAAAACTCAGAGGTTAATGATGAACCTGAAAATCTAACTGTAATCTTTTGATTATAGTGGATTGTTGTGCTTTGTGCCATGGGTTTTTCTCCCTATAGTAGGGTTTCCCAAGTAAATCGTGTGCTATTTTATTTTTCAGTTTTTTTCATATGTTCTTGATTCACTTAACACAACATTCGATCAACTCTTATAAACTTATTTCCAATACATAAGAATCTTGTCGAAATTGTCATTTTTGCTACGATCGACTCTTGATCACTGAATCAAGGTTATGGTATTTTCATGATAGGAACCCCCTCGTTAGGCTATTATTCTTCAATTAGATTCACACTTTCAGTTGGTATCAGAGTAGCTCTTCATATAAGATTTGCATCTTGCGAAGGATCCTTGGAAATTACTTAGAGTTTCGGTTGCGTCTTGTTAGAAGTTTCTTGATTCTCGATTATTGTTTTTCTGTTATATTGTTTCTTGTTTGTTGATGATTAACGGTATTTCGAGTGTGCGTCCTTCAATGTGAAACATCAAGAGATTTGGTAATTGGAAGGTACGCATGAGAGCATTTCTTGATGCAATAGATGAAGACCTGTTTGATACAATTCTCAATGTCCCCTATCAACCACAGTGTCCTAATCTCCAAGATCTTACTCAAAAGATTTCAAAACCAAGAGCACAATGGTCCGACGAAGATAAACGGATGGTTGGAATCGACAATAGGGAAACGAATTATCTCTATCAAGCCCTAGAGGAAGATCTTTTTGAGCACGTTGTCCATTGCACAGTAGCCAAGGAAATTCAGGATTCATTTATTGTAAAGAATGAAGGGACAAAAGATGTCAAGTAGAATAAGCTATCAATATGGTTACATCAATATGTCTTACGAATCCAAGTCTGTTGAGTCATTGACGAAACTCTTTGAGCGCTCCAATATTCTACTCAACCACTTGGAAATGTATTGAAAGAACTATGATCTTGAGGACTCCAATCTCAAGTTCATTAGAGCACTTCCTATATTCTGGGATTCGAAGACAACTGTTGTGCGAGAGGCAAAGGATCAATCTACCATGACATCGCAAGAACTCTATGGCAATCTTCTAACATACGAGTTAGAGTTCAAGCAGAGGAGATCCCATGAAGAGCCATCAAAGTCCATTGCATTGAAAGCCTCATCAGGGAAATCAGACAAGCCTACTTCCATATAATCCATTAAAGAATCTACAGAAGAGATGTTTGACTCTAAGATTGATGAAGACGATATGGTCTCCTTCATTATCAAGAGATTTAGGACGTTTTTCAAAAGAGGCATTCGTAGCTATGCCAAACAGATGGAAAAGAATGAGACAATAGAGATGTCTGTTATAACTGCGGGAAGACTGGATACTTCGCTGCAGACTGCTTTCAGAAGAAGAAAGTACCAAAGCCTGTAGACAGTCAGCCCAAGAAGGAGAAGGTCAGCAAGTCTGTACACAATAGACAGTGGAGCAAAAGGAGACAAAAGGCATTACTAGCAGATAAGAGCTGGAGTGATACTGAATCCTCATAATCTGATGTCGAGGAAGCTCAACTTTGTCTAATGACCAGACATTTCGATTTAGACGAGCTATTCGACTTCTCTAATCCTGATGTTTCTGTCAATGAAATGAAAGAGATGCTTAGAGATCTGTCTAAGAAGGTTATTGATTACTCCAAGATGTACAAGGTACTAAATAAGGAGAGTGCAATGCAGTTAAGAAAGAGAGGGAACTGCTAAAGTCTGATTTAGAATCACGAGATGAAGAGTATAAGAATCAGCAGATTCTTGAGATAGAGATAGATTCCCTTTACGCTACTATCAACTCTCAGAAATCCCAGATAGAAACTCTTACTAAGGAAAAGTCTGATCTAGAAGAAGTAATTAAGAAATGGAATAAGCCAACTGTCTTTGATATGATTACTAGTAAAGGGGGCTCTAAAAAGGGTATTGGGTGTGAGCATATTTCCCCTATGAAAAGATGAAACTTAAGAAACCCACACCCATAGTACTCATTAAGCCAGCTAGAGAGACTATTACTCAGAGTTCTGAACAGAAAATGGAGAAATAGACAGAGCATATCGATAAGACTGTTAGGAAGTCTGTTCAGAAGTTTGCTAAAAAGTTTATAAGGCAGTCTATACCTAACGCTTGATTTACTAATATGGAAAAATCCAGGTCTATTGCTTCTCGTAGAATGACTCATAGAAACAGAGCTGGTTTAGGATATCAAAACATAACTCAACAGACTTCTGTTAAGAAATACATACTTCCTAGTTTATCACAAAAGATTTCTTATAGGAATTACAGACATCCCAACCAACCTTTCACAGCAGACTTATAGAATATCAAATGCGACCGTACACAAGTGTTATCTATGCTGTAAGTCTGTACATACTGTTGACACGTGTTGGACCTATCCACATTCTAAAAGAAAGTGGATATGGGTTCCCAAGTCTATTTTGACTAACCAACTCGACCCAAAATAAGTTTGGGGACCAACAATGCTTAATTGAATATCTTGCAGAAGCATCATGAATAGATCTGATATCTCGACAATGGATGCTAAAGGCACGTGATTGGAAATCTCTTCTTACTATCATATTATATAGTCAAAGATGGACCAAATATTTATTTTTATGAAAGTGGGACAGGTAATACTAGAGGGTATGGTGCCCTTGGTACAAGTGCCATTATAATTCATATTATTGCATATGTAGAGGGTCTAGATAACAACCTCTTGTATATCAGCCAACTTTATGACAAAGGGTTAACAATGACCTTTCAAGATAACAATTGTTTTGTAAAGGACACTATTAACAACTCAACGAATTTGGTAAAAGAAACGAAAATGTATATGTAGTTAACTTTCATCGTCCTTTGAATAGAGATTCATGTCTATTGACAACAGATTACGCCACTCAAAAGTGGGTATGACATAGGAAGTTGTAACACTTGAATTTCAAGTATATTACTCACTTGTTAAGAAACAAGCTAGTAAAAGGCTTACCTGATATTGTTTTTGACAAAGACAGAGTTTGTGGTCCTTGTCAGTTGGAGAAATAGACCAAGTCTACCCTAAAAGGTATCAGGAATCAGACTACCACAGGACCTCTATAACTTTTGTATATGGGCCTATGTGGTCCTATAGCCACTTTTAGCTTGGGACAGAGTAGATACATCTTAGTTGTAATAGATTATTATTCGAGATATACTTTGGTTTTCTTCTTACACACTAAAGATTAGACTTACTCTGTACTTACACGGTTTATAAGGAAAATTCAAAATGAAAAAGGCCTCAACATCCTAGAAATTAAGAGTGACCATGGGACAGAGTTCGAATACACAAGGATGAAGAAATTTTGTGATGCCTATGGTATACAACATAATTTCTCTGCTTCTCGAACTCCCAACAGAATGAAGTTGCTGAGCATAAGAACAGAACTCTGATAGAAGCCGCTAGGACAATGTTAGTTGATTCCTCTACAGCTAAGAAATTTTGGGGTGAAGCAATTAATACTGCATGCTATGTACAAAACAGGTCACTCATCAATAAACGGTTTAACATGACTCCTTATGAGATATGGAAAGGCAGAGTACCCAACATTGGGTACTTCCATATAATTAGGTGTAAATATTTTATACATAATAATGATAAGTATTATCTGCATAAGCTACAACCCAAATCTGATAAAGGTATATTCCTAGAATACTTTGTTTTGAGTAGAGCTTTCAGAGTTTACAATAAGTTAACTCTGAAAGTTGAGGAGTCTATTCACGTTTTCTTTGATGAGACTAACCCTTCTCAACCAAGAGAAGATTGTGTTTTTGATGAGGAATGTATGTAGGAACGATCTCAATAAGAACCTAGATCTCAGACTCAAACTGATAGTCTGATGGAAATCAGATAACTTGAGTCTGTACCAAATTAGACAACCATAGCTCAGGCAACAAACAACTCCTTAGATAACCCTCAATAGACAAACGAAGCTCAAATGGATGATCAGTCAGTACAACAACAAGACCAACATTTGGAAGACAATACAAATCACATCAAGAATACTTATTTGACAAAATGGCACACGACTGATATGCTCATTAGAAATGCAACAGCACCTGTCACAGCAATGTCTGCTAGTGCCAACGAAAGTTTGTTCACTTCATTCATATCTCAGATGGAGCCCAAGAACATCAAGGAAGTCCTGATGGATCATAACTATATAGACTCCATGCAAGTGGAGCTGAATCAATTCACCAGACTTAATGTGTGGGAATTGGTTTCAAAACCCAAGGACCATCAGATTATAGGGACAAAATGGGTCTTCAAGAATAAGATGGGTGAGGATGGACTCATTATTAGATACAAGGCAAGGTTGATTGCACAAGGATATTCTCAAGAAGAGGGGATAGACTAGGATGAAATCTTTGCACCAGTAGCCAGAATTTAGGCAATCAAACTATTCTTGGCATATGCTACATCAAAAAATATGAAAGTCTTTACCAGATGGATGTCAAAAGTGAATTTCTCAATGTCAAAGAGAAGTGTGACATCATGTCACATTTTGATTATCTCTGAAGAAACAGGTCTATCTTGATTAAATTCAATGAGGTAAATTTAAATATTTCCTAATACACTTAAATGCGTGTTTGTGCTTTTGTGTAACGTGCATGCATCTTCAATTATCTCAAATAAATGAATCTGCGTACGTAAAATATTTAAGGATTAGATTAATTCAAAGTGGTTGAGAGTATTAGCCAATTTAATGATTATGATTGCGTGAATTAATATGAAAGTGCATGAGCTTTTGTTTTGCCAAAGTATGATTGTATACTAGTGATAGGAATATGTAATCCCTCTACTTATATAAAAATTAATGAATAAAACTCAGAAGTATTAACCATGATGTAGTTAGTGTGTCGAGGCTGGAAATCAGGTTAGTAATGTGCCATCTAGGTTTGATGTGAAAGAGCAGACAACCTCAAATGGAGAACATTGTGGAGGCCGCCAGATGCAGACCACCATAGAGGATTTCAGCATGGAAGCTACGACATGGATGGACAGTAAAAGACCTACAAATGTTTCAAGATATAGGATCAATCTTGTTGACAAGGGTCAACCCAACTATGCATAACAGGTCTCAACGGTGCTAAGTACAGACTAAGTTACAGCAAATTGAGTGCAATAGAGATGGTTGCTTAAGTTGGACAAGGATCAACGGATTGGTTAAATCGAAGATTTGAGGTATGGAGAAACTATACAAGGATCAGAATGAAGCTGATATGTCAAAATTAGTGGCCTTTTCTGCAGTCTGTTCATTGCATGCACATTTCTCATCAAACACATTTACATCCCTTATGAATGTTTCTTTTTCATCAAACAATACATGAACTAACTCCTCAACAGTTTGTGTTCTTTTATTGTATACTCTTAAATGCTTTGCTGTTTGTTGAGTATCCTAAGAAGGTTGCCTCATCTGCCTTAGGATCAAATTTCTATAAATAGCTTTTATCATTGTTGTGTATATAGAAAATGCATAGAAAGGCATGAAAGTAATTGTCACTTGGTGTCTTTCCTTTCCACAATTCATTGGGGTTTTTTTTTTTATAAAGTTTGTGAATTGTGCATCTATTTTGAGTGTAGCAAGCTGTGTTAACTGCTTCTGCCCAAAAGGTTTTAGATAAGTTTGCATCAGAAAGAATTATTCTCGTTGCCTCTATGAGTGTTCTATTCTTTCTCTCAGCAACACCATTTTGTTGGGGTGTTCTTGGTGCTGAGAAGTTATGATTAATTCCATGATCATTGTAGTAGACATCTATTCCTGTTTGATCAAATTCAGTACCATGATCACTTTTAATTGTGATTACTTCTATTCCTTTTTCATTTTGAATCTGTCTCAGGAACCTTGTCAGCAGACTATATGTTTCACTTTTTTTATGTAAGAATATTATCCATGTATATCTGGAGTAATCATTTACTATAACTAGAGTGTACCTTTTTCTACTTAAGCTATCTACCTCGATTGGACCAAAAAGATCCATATGTAATAATTCAAGAATCCTAATTGATTCTAAGGAGTTTAAGGGTTTAAAGCTTGTCCTAGTCGGCTTTCCTTCCTGATATGGTCTGCATAGTTCATCCTTTTTAAATTTTATTTAAGGGAGTCCTCTTATTAGGTTTTATGAGGATAATCTTGCTATGGTTTTGAAGTTAAGATGAGCTAATCTTTTGTGCCATAGCGAATTTGTATCTTCAGCATCTTTAATGTAGAAACAAGTTATTTGTTCAGACTGATGAGTCAAAGTCTATTGCATATATGTTTCCTTTTCTAATTCCTAGTAATTTGATTTCTTGTGTAATTTTATCTTTTACTTGGCCTGTATCATAAGTAAATGACACATCATAATTTTTATCACACAATTGACTAATGGATAACTGGTTATATTTTAAGCCCTTAACATAAGCAACATCTCTAAAGATTAAGGAACCTGTACCAAGGGTTCCATAACCTTTAGTTATACCTGCCTTTCCTCCTCTAAATATGACAAGAGGTCCTTGTTCTTTTCTGAAATCTATAAGGTTGGATTTTTTTCCTGTCATGTGTCCTGAGCATCCACTGTCCAAGTACCATATGCCCTTTTGCTTTTCCTGTAATGAAAACATGGAGAGATTGTATATGGTACCCACTCATTTGGGTCCTTATTGGTTAGTTTTTGGAATCCACACTTGAATTATCTTGTTGTGCGAGTTCCAGGATTCAAATGATTTGTGGTCGATTTTGCCATAGGTAAAGAAGTAGACCTTTGGTCTTATGCTTTTTAGTGATCTGCCCTACTTAGTCTGCTGCTCTTGACATGAGCAAGTGTGTCTCAAATATGGTTTTCTCCAAGTTGATCTTGAGAAGTTATTCCATACTAAGTAGTTAGGTGTATGTTGAGCTTCATAAGGCCTTTCTCTAAATTCCCTTTTAGAGTTTCCTCCCTTCTGCTTTTGATTATATTTATCATAAGCATGTAATCATAATCTTCTATTATTCCTTTGAGGTTGAGCAGTAGAGATCTTACTTTGCAGTAGAGATCTCTTGAGCATATTGTTCTTTCTTAGTACTGTTGGTGCAGCTGAGCTTTTACTGTTTTGCACAGTTTGTGAAGCAGAGCGTTGGCTCTTATGCACATATGGTGTAGTAGAGACATTCTTCTTCTGCACACCTGCTGCAGTAGGAATGTTCTTTTTCTACAGAATTTTTACAGTGGTCTGCTAAACTTTCTTGGTAGTGACCTTTTTATCTACATTGTTGTTCAACGAGTCATTGTATCCTAACCCAGTTCTATAATGGGAGGATTGACCTGTGTTGATCAATTTTTGCAGATCTAAGGTCTTGCCAGTTTTTTACAGATCTACCTACTTTTCAAGCTCAGTGTTTCTCAATATAAGTGTTCCCACTATTGCATTGAGAAATTCACTTTTTCATTTGCTTCCTTCAACTTATCTTGAGCATTACAAAGTCTTTCAAATCTGTTATTTACACTACCTTCCTCATTTGGAAAGGTGCAAACACAAGCAGATCTACCCTCCATGGGATTTACACAAGGAATTCCAAGCAGATTGGAATTCCAAGCAGTTTTCCATGAGAGGTTCTGCGAGATTGGCTTCTATTTCCCTTATCTCATCCATTGAGTATCCTTCAGCAGCAACCCTTTGTCTGAACTGAGCTCGAGGTCCTTCACTAGTCTCCTCTAACATTAAACTCTTTTGAGTTTCCAAGATTAGAATTCGAAGGTTCTCATCTGCTCCAGCCTTCAAGAACTTTAATGCCACATTGGCATCATGGAGTGTAGCTAATTCTGGTGCCTTTGGAGGTATTCTTGAGGATCAGGGCTCAGTAATATGCCCAGTCTGTACTTCTGCAGATTGTACTTCCACCTCCATGAGAGTTGGCTATGTAGTCGGGTAGTCTGAAATGGTTTCCTCGTCTGAGGCTTGCATAAGTAGCTTTCTTCTTGTCACTCTTTGCTGCTTCTTCTTGGTTGGTTGGACTTTCCTGGCTGATGCTCTCTTGATCTACTTTAGTGTTGATCTTGTTTGTATTGCTATAGTCGTCTGCATTTCTACAGACTTTGGTGGGTGGTCTGCGGGTTTGACAATGGTTTTCTGTGCTACAGTCTGTTTTGTCACTCCAATAGGCTGCTTGCCTATTTTCTTAAAGTCAATCTGCTTGGCCACCGTCCAAGGCCTTCCTTCTTTGTCGGATAACTACAGTTTTTGTTTGAGAAGGATACTAATTATATTTCCGAACAGCGGTTGCTTTGATTATACAGCCTTGGCAAGCTTATACATGAGCAGCTGAGCCCAATTGACTTTTTATTCAGTGAGGATTATGCACAGGATCTCCTGTTGATCAGTTAAAGTCTGATCCTTGCTGAATTCCCTGGAGAGTATTACCTTCTTTATTATATGTGTGAGCAACTTGTGCTCCTTTGATAGGTATTTCTTCATTGTCCTTATTCCTTCATTCCACTTCTTTTCTGCAAGCATGGCATGCCTTACTGTCGTCACAATTACAGGTGGAATGATCCTCGACCCTTTATTTGGTAAGTTGAAAGATTGAGCAAAGTCATCTGCCTTGATGTAGATTGCAACTTTTGTTGCAGTAGAGATGTAAGAGATCAAGTGCAGATTGTCTGTGACTTTGGCTTTGTCGATGAAATCAAGTTTTTTTTTTATCATAGCTTTTGCTTGTTCGTTCGCAGAAGTACTTGAGTCCGGCTTCTTGAATGAGATCAGCAACTTGTTTTACTTCATCTGATTTATCTCGTAAAGTGTTGAAATCGAACACCTCACCAGTTTGGATTTCAACCATTCTTGATGGGCTTGATTCATCAGATTTAGTGCTCTTCTTTGAGATATTTGATGGAGTGTTGGCCATTTCGAAGAGTGTTTGTTGAAAAGTTTGAGTTTCAGAAGTGATTTTGAGAAAATTAAAAGTTAGGGTTTTCAATTATTGTTACAGTAGAGGGTTTCGAGATTAGAGAGTGAGCGAGAGCATTAATCTTACAGTAGAGGGTTGACACACTAGTCTGCTTTTTGCTAAACCAAGAAATTAATCTTGCACCAATAAATTGATTCCTTAGGATAACATTATTACCTTGCATAGACACAGACTCCATATTAAATAGTGTATGACTATTATTACCTTGGAACAATGATCCTATTATTCCTTTATACATGGTTTGATTTATACTTTTTCCATGTTCATCTTTGTCTGTCTTTATTGATATACTCATAGGATTTTTCATATGACTAGCACTTTCTAAACCATATTTTTTAATTGTATTCTTTAAGTACTTAGATTGATTTATAAAGATTTCACTTTCTAACTGGTGTACTTGAAGTCCTAGGAAGTATTTTACCTCCCTCATTAAACTCATTTGAAACTTTGATTTCATTACTTCTACAAAATGTTCACAAAGTTTATTATTAGTGCAGCCAAATATATCATCAACACAGATTTGTACTAACAATATATGCTTCTTATGCTTCTTGAGGAACAGAGTGGTATCTACTTTATCTCTTTCAAATTTATTTTCACATAGAAATGTTGATAGAGTTTCATACCATGCCCTAGGTGCTTGTTTTAATCCATATAATGTCTTGTCTAACCTATATACATATTTTGGATATTCAGAGTCTTCAAAGCCAGGAGGCTGTTCAACATAAACTTCCTCTTGCAGCTTTCCATTGAGGAATGCACTTTTTAAATCCATGTGATAGACTTTAAATCCTTGATATGTAGCATAGGCAAGGAGCATTCTTATGGCTTCTAATCTTGCTATAGGGGCAAAGCTTTCATCAAAATCAATTTCTTCTTCTTGTGAGTATCCCTTAGCAACTAATCTAACTTTGCTTCTGATGACTATTCCATTTTCATCAAATTTGTTTCTAAATACCCTTTTGCAGCCTACAACTAGATAGTTCTTGGGTCTTGGTGTTAGATACCATACCTCATTTCTTTGGAATTCATTTAGTTCTTCTTTTATGGCTTCTACCCAGTTTAGATCATTTAGGGTTTCACTTATTATCATAGGTTCTATTTCTGAAATAAAGCAAGCCAACTAGTATCTAAGAAATCTAGTCAGCAGACTGCAGGTTTCACTCTTTTTATGTAAAAATATTACCCAAATGTATCTGGAGTAATCATCTACTATAACTAGAGTGTATTTCTTTCTATTTAAGCTTTCTATCTCAACTTGACCAAAGAGATCCATATGTAGCAATTCCAGAATTCTAGTTGATTCTGAAGATTTTAGGGGTTTGAAGCTTGCTCTAGTCTACTTTCCTTCCTAACATGGTCTGCATAGTTTATCGTTTTTAAACTTTTCTTGAGGGAGTCCTCTTACTAGGTTTTCTAAGGATAATTTGGCCATAGTTTTAAAGTTAAGATGAGCTAATCTTTTGTGCCATAGCCAGTTTGTCTTCAGCTTCTTTAGTATAGAAACATGTTATTTGTTCTGACTGTGATGAATCAAAGTCTACTACATAAATGTTTCTTTTTCTTACTCCTAGTAATTTGACTTCGTGTGTGATTTTATCATTTACTTGACATGTATCATAAGTGAATGATACATCATAATTTTTATCACACAATTGACTAATGGATAGCAGGTTATCTTCTAATCCTTTAACATAATCAACATCTCTAAAGATTAAGGAACCTGTACCAAGGGTTCCATAACCTTTAGTTGTACCTGCTTTTAATCCTACAAATATGACAAGGAGTCCTTGTTCCTTTCTGTAAACTTCAAGGATGGATTTATTCCCAGTCATGTGTCCTACGCATCCACTGTCCAGATATCATACACCTCTTTGTCTTTCCTGTATTGAAAACATAAAGATCTTGTACATGGTACCCACTTATATGGGTCCTCATTGGTTAGCTTTTGGAACCCATACTTGAATTATCTTCTTGTGAGAATGCCAGCAGTCAAAGGACTTGTGGCCAAGTTTGCCACAGGTAAAACAATAAATCTTTGGTCTTGTGCTTATTAGTGGTATGCTCCATTGTGTCTCCTGCATTTGACATTAGTAGATGTGACTCGAGTATGGCTTTCTCCAAGTTGTTTTGGAGAAGTTGTTCCATGCTGAGTAGTTAGGTGCATACTGAGCTTCATAAGGCCTTTCATTGAATCCCTTTTTAAGATTCTTGTCCTTCTGCATCTTGTGACCCATTTTATTATCTTGTAATGGTGTTCTGCTCCAGCCTTTTTGGGTTTGAGTAGTGGAGATCTTACTTTGCAGTAGAGATATCTTATGCAGACTATTCTTGCTTTTCAGTGCTTTCTGTGCAGTGGAGATTTTGCTCAATTGTAGAGTCTGTGCAGCAGAGCTTTTGCTCTTATCCACATCTGCTGTAGTAAAGGTATTCCTCTTATGCATATTTGGTGCAGTTGAGTGGTTCCTTTTCTACACAGGTTTTGCAGTGGTTTGCTTTGCTTCCTTAGTAATGACTTTCTTGTTTGCATTATTGTGCAACCAGTCATTATATCCTATCCCAGTTTTATCATGGGAGGATTGACCTGTATTGAGCAATTTTCACAAACACAAAGTCTTACCATTCCAATCATCTACTTGCTTCTGAAGCTCAGTGTTTCTCAAAGTAAGTGTTTTCACTACGACATTGAGAAGTTTCACCTTTTCATTTGCTTCTTTCAGTTCCTTTTGAGCATTGATGAGACTATTATTAGTCACTTTATCTGTTAAATTGCATTTCTTTTTTAGACTTGTAATTTCTTATGATTACCTTGTACTGGTGTTCTGCTCCAGCCCTTCTGGATTTGAGCAATAGAGATCTAACTTTGCCGTAGAGATCTCTTCTATAGAGTGTTCTTTTGTTTTAGTACTTTCTATGCAGTGGAGCTTTTGCTCTTTTGCATAGTCTGTACTGCAGAGCTTTTGCTCTTATGCACACCTGCTCTAGTAGAGGTATTCCTCTTCTGCACATCTGATGCAATTGAGGTCTTCCTTTTTTGCATAGTTTTAGTAGTCCACTTTGCTTCCTTGATAATGACAATCTTGTCTGCATTATTGTGCAACCAGTCATTATATCCTAACCCAGTTTTATCATGGGAGGATTGACCTGTATTGAGACATTCTTACAAACACAGAGTCTTGCCATTCCAAGCATCCACTTGCTTCTGAAGCTCAGTGTTTCTTAAAATAAGTGTTTCTATTACTGCATTGAGTAGTTTCATCTTTTTATTTGCTTCTTTCAGTTCATCTTGAGCATAGATTGGACTATTATTAGTCTTTTCATCTGTTAAATTACATTTCTCTTTGAGACTTTGCAATCTACTTAATATTTACTTTATTTTCCTTTAAAAGGGAAATAAAGTTCTCAAAGGTTTCTTGAAATGCTTCATTTAATTCTTCTATGGTGGCATCTGAATCAGAAAGATCAAATACCTTCTGCTTTTCATCATCATCCTTAGCCATAAGACACAGCTGAGCATTTGAGATTGTGTCTTCATTATCAAAGTCTGTGTCGCTCCATGTCTTTGCAGCATAGGCTTTGCCTCTTTCTTTGCTTCCAGAGTTGCCCTTGGTGTGGTCCTTTTTGAATTTAGGTGCAGACGAGTCTTGTGTTGGTCGTCTGCATTGTGCAGCAAAGTGTCATGGTTTTCCATAGTTGTAGCAAACTTCCTTTTCTGCTTCCTTTACCTTCGAGGAAAAGTTCTTTCGGAAGTTCCTCTTCTTGAATAGCTTTTTGAACTTCTTTCCAATTAGTGTCAGCTCTTCAAATAGTCCTTGCTCATTTATAGAGGAGGAGTCAGTGGTCTCTTCTTCTGCCATGGATTTTAGGATTTTTTTCTTGTGGTTTCAAAGCCATGGTCTTCTTTCTGGCATCGTTTATTTGCTTTTTCTACTCAACTTCAAGATTATATGTATGTAATACACCGTATAGTTAAGCTAGAAACGTCTTTGTTAGATCTCTAGATTCCCTTATAACTATGGTTTTTGTGCTCCAGATTTCACCAAGAGATCTCACAAACTTTAGTTTGACGTTTTGTTTTCAAAAGTTTTTCCTAAGGTTTTGAGATTGTTGATGAGAATATTGAACCTTTCATAGAAGGTAGTCAGATTCTCATTAGATCTCATTGAGACCCAATCATATTGTTGGAATAGAACATCTTTCTTGTTCTCCCTTATTTCATTGGTTCCTTCATTTCTGAGCAATAGAGCTTCTCATGCCTCCTTTGCAGTGGTTGTATGAATCACTATTTCAAACATGTTGTCATCAAGGGATTTGAATATCTGGTTTTGAGCTTTTCTATCAACCAACACCAGATCCCAGTCTTCTCTGGATCAAAGAGTCTTTGGCCTCAATACTTCCTTTGTTGAATCCATTAGATCTGGCATCATTGGAATATGAGGTCCATTAGTGATGATGTCTTGCATTCTTTCACCTATTGAGTTGAGATATGCAAGCATCCTTAGTTTCCAATGGTTGAACTTATCAAATGAACATGTTGGAGGTTCTCCACTGTTGGGACAATAAGGAAACTTTGGTGGTACCATTGTTCTTCACAAAAACAAACTATTAGTAACTTCTTTACAAATAAGATAATGACCTTTTTCTTTCCACAAAGTGTTAAGTCTGGAAAGTCAGGCTCTGATACCAATTGTAAGACTTCAATTGGCTGTGACTTCAATTCTTCGAATTTGCCTCTGTTTGGCTGTGAAGGTTAATTTCTAACAGTTCTAAATACTAGGCAATGAAAGCAAGTAAAAGACATAATATTTATACTGATTCAAACACTTGTTATCAATTGATAATCAAGAGCTTAGTCCAGTCTTCCCTTGGTGACCAGGGTAGTTAAGCCAAGAGGTGAGTATCACTATCTTCTTGTTGTAACTTACAAGAAAACTTCTTTTTACAAGCTAACTAACTTGTACAAAAGCTGAAGACCCACAATCTTTGCACAAATTCAGTATCCTGAACTCTGCTGAAAATATTGTTCTTCTGTAGACTAGTGAACCCTCTTCACTGTGTATTTCACAATTCAGCTCTCTTGAGTAATCTTTGAATGTTGATTGCTTTGCACTCTTGCCTTTCAACCTTATTCAACAACCCAACAACATGGTACTGTTTCTGATATGACACTTTGCCACTCGTGTCTCCCACCATCTTGTTTCTGATGCTGGAAGTCCACTAACTCCAGAAATTATGTCGTTGCTGCTTTAACTCAAATCTTCGTTTGACTGACTCTAGACCTTGACCCAACCATCAGCAACCATGTCTGCTTCACCCAGTCTACTGCACCTTAGTCTACATACTGTACTGTGAGACCTCGTCTACACCAGTTCCTGTTGCAACCTCGTCTACATCCAGATTTGCTGCATATTGATGCATTCTGTTTTGGTCCTCGCCTGCAAGATCAATACTTGATCCTGAAGCCTTTGACGTTCTTTTGTTGCTCATTAATGCCTTAGGTGCTTAGCCAAAGTCCTTTTTAGTAGTCTGCATCTGGTGAGTCATATGATCTCCATCATCTACAGGCGTCTGCTCTCCAACATCCAACATATACTGTAACTACCTACTTGACTTCTAGCCTAAACATACTAACTATATTATGATTAATACATCTCAGTTTTGTTACATCAATTTCTATATAATTTGAGGGTTTGCATATTCCTATCAGAGATAATTACCTTCAAAATCTATGATGTTATGAAACATCCCTCGGATGAAATCCACTCTGTCTGCATGATTGATTCGATCCATTCATTACTTCTTGAGAGATGAAATGTTTTGAGTTCAACACTGAAGAATTTCTCAACGTAATCTTGAATCATAACATAAACGATTATGAACCAACAAATTACAATATCAATGAGCTTAAAGAAGAATTAAACTAGCTTGAGAAAGAAATGTACATATGTCTACACTGAATATGAACATCACCCTTATACTCTAGAGCTATCAATTAATCATGAGAAAATGCTACCATCAATAGTCAATCCACCTAAACTGGAATTGAAACCACTACCTCCACACTTTAAATATGTATATTTGGGTAATGAAGAGGCACTACGAGTAATAATTTCTTGCAAACTAACTCTCGATGAAGAAGAGAAGTTAGTAAATGTCCTTATATCTAACAAAAGATCTATAGGGTGGAAGATTATCGATATAAAAGGGATAAGCCCTTTCACCTGTATGCATAAAATCTATTTGGAAGAAAACGCTAAATCATCAAGGGTAGATCAACACCATTTGAACCCTCCTATGAAGAATGAGATTTTAAAGCTCTTTGATGCTGGAGTTATATAACCAATCATAGATTCTGAATGGTTAAGCTCAATTCATGTGGTTCCTAAGAAAACTGGAATAACTATAATTAAAAATCCTGATGGTAAAATGATAGCAACTTGAGTCCAAAATGGATGGAGAGTGTGTATTTATTATAAGAAGCTCAATGCTTCTACAAGAAAGGATCACTTTCCACTAACATTTATGGACCAAATGCTGAAAAGTTTGGCCGATCATTCACATTATTGCTTTCTCAGTGGTTATTCTATGTACAAACAAATTCACATTGCTTCATGAGATCAAGATAAAACCACTTTCACATGTCCATTTGAACATTCTCTTATTGAAGAATGCCTTTCAGTTTGTGTAATGCCCCAGTTACGTTTCAAAGGTATATAATGTCAATATTTTCTGACTATGTTGCTCACATTATTGAAGTGTTTATGGAGAATTTTTCTGTTTATGCTGATTCTTTCGAACATTGTCTCAAGAATCTGAAACTCGCGCTGAATAGATGTATTGAAACTAACCTTGTACTTAACTTTGAAAAGTGCCATTTCAAGGTAAAGCAAGGTATAGTCTTAGGTCGTATAGTCTCAGCAAGGGGACTTAAAGTCGACCAAGAAAAGATAGAAGTGATTCGCTCACTTCCTTTTCCTATATCTGTTAGAGAAGGCTAGCTTTTCTAGGTCATGTGGGATTTTACTGTAGATTCATTAAATATTTCTCAAAGGTAGCATAATCAATGTGTAAGCTTTTGCACAAAAAAAGACGTTGTCTTTTATTTTGATGATTATTGCAAAGCTGCCTGTGACGCATTGAAAGAAAAGTTAGAAACATCTCCAACTCTCCAACCTCTAAGTTGGAACTTGCCCTTTGGAATAATATGCGATGCAAGTGATAAAGTTGTAGGGGGTAATTCTAGGACAACGAGTAGGCCGTATTCCTCATGTGATTTGCTATGCCTCTAGTATATTAGATGATGCACAATGAAACTACCAACAACGGAAAGGGAGTTGTATCCTATAGTCTTTCCCCTAGAAATATTTTGGTTCTTACCTTCTTGGCACAAAGGTCATTATTTTCTCAAACCATGCAGCATTGAAATACCTTTTGAAAAAGAAAGAGTCCAAACCTAGACTCCTAAGATGGACACTTTTGCTCCAAGAGTTCGATATCGAAATTCGATATAGGAAAGGAGCAAAAAATTATGTTGGAGATCATCTAAATAGAATACCAAGAGAAAGAGAAGTTGTTCCTTTATCATATTTATTTTCATATGAATATTATTGTCAATCCATGGTGAAATTCCTTGGTTTGTTGACAACGTGAACTATTTAGTCGCAAAATAGGTGTCAGGTGAATTATCACATGCTCAAAAGGATAGAATTAAAAATGACACAAAATATTACATTTTGGATGATCCATATCTGTTCAAATTCTGTTTGGATGAAATTCTGAGAAAAAGTAAGCCTAATCAGGAGACACAATATATTCTAAAATTCTATCATACCTTAGAAAGTGCTGAATAGCACACAAGGCATTGGAAAGTGGATTTTACTAGCCCTCCTTAAACAAGGATTCATATGAATTTGTTAAATCATGTCGAGAATGTCAAAGGACCAAAAATATTTCTAAAAGAGATCAAATGCCTCTTAAATCCATATACGTCTATGAAATTTTTGATGTATGGGCATTGATTTTATGGGACCATTCCCACCATCATTAGAAAATATTTACATTTTAATCGCGGTCGATTATGTGTCCAAATGGGTTGAAGCCCAAACAACTGGTACCGATGACGCAAAAGTCATCATTGACTTTGTTCACGCCCAAATATTTAACCATTATGGTATCCCGAAAGCTATCATGAGTGATAGGGGTACTCATTTTTGTAATAGGATAGTGAAGTTGCTCTTAGAAAAATAACATGTCACTCACCGTATATCCACTACTTACCATCCTCAAACGGGTGGTCAAGCTGAAATCTCAAACTGTGAAACCAAATCAATCCTTGAAATAGTTGTGAACCCAAATCTCAAGGATTGGAGTTCACGGTTGGGAGATGCATTAAGGACATACCATATTGCTTATAAAATTCCAATTGGAATGTCCCCATATCGCATGCTTTATGGTAAAGCATGTCACCTTCCAGTAGGACTTGAACATAAAACCTTTTGGGCAATTAAAAGTTATAACATGGACTATGAACAAAGTACCAAACAAAGAAAGTTACAACTACAAGAAGAGGAAGAATTAAGGAACGATGCGTATGAAAATTCGAGAATTTATTAGGAGAAAACAAAACTTTATCATAACAAAATGTTAAGAAATAATTTCAACCAGACGATAAAGTCTTATTGTTCAATTCTCGAATTAAACTATTTCCTGAAAAAACTTCGTTCCAGATGGGAAGGCTCATTTGAAATCATTAAAGCTTACGATTATGGAGCGGTAGAAATAAAGAGTGACGATATAGGAAAAAAATTCAAAGTAAACGGGCATAGATTAAAATATATTTTGAGGGTGAAATCTCAAAATGGTTGAATGTGGTCAATATGGATTTCCAAGACAAACCAATTTGAATACGTCGAGCTAATGACATAAAAAATAGCGCTTTGTAGGAGACAACCCACATGTTTTTAATTCTATTTAGTTAGTATATTTTAATGTTAAAATCAATTCCAGAAAGATAAAATCCGAGATCTTTGCCTTCACAATGGTCAATGTGATGATGCCGATGAGGAGGCTGGAGTTGATGCCGATGAGAAGGCTGGACGCTGAGGATTCACCAGAAGGTGAGGAGATAACTGATTCTGATGTTGAGGAAGATGATGCGAATGATGATGATGTACCTAATGGAGATACTATTATGGTAGAGGCTCCAGATAATGCTGATGAGATGCAATAGCAGGATGATATCCCAGAGCCTGTAGTTTGACATTAGCGTCGTCTTGTATTGTTCAGCACCAGATAGATAGCTTGTAGCTACAGGACGAGACGTCTCAGGTTAGGTTGGATGGCATTCAGCAGCAGTTTGCAGCTCCGACCGCTCACCTAGACTAAATACAGAAGCGAGAGAGAGCTCGTGATGACCTCTTGTGGAGGATAGAGGACATGGTTGCAGAGCTTATGCATTCAACACCAAATAGATAGCTTGCAACTACAAGACGAGAAGTCTCGGGTTAGGTTGGATGGTATCCAGCAGCAGTTTGCAGCTCCAACCGCTCGCCTAGACCAAAATACAGGAGCGAGAGCAAGCTCGTGATGATCGCTTGGGTAGGATGGAGAACATGATTGCAGAGCTTATGTGTTCACAGTGCCGTTGTGAGCGTTGGTACGAGCAGCAGGGCCATTTGGCACCACCATCTCCACCCCAGCAATGATCCGACTTTGTGAGAATTGTCCTCAGTTTCTATATCTTTATCTTAACATTAAGGATAATATATTATTCTGCTTTGAGGAAGTGAAAATTGAAACTAGATTTATGTAGTATTCGTACGCTCTAATTATGGTCTATAGGATATGTTATGTCAGTTTTTATTATTGAGTCAATTATGCCATTTAGGTTTAGTTGTCATGTTGTGTTCAATTGTGTTTTTATTTTGTAAAAAAGAATATAAAAAATTGGAAAATTCATACAAAAAATTGAAAAAGAAAAATGTCACAATTGCTTTAGTTAAAGAATTTACACAAGAGTCCCTACGAATTATGCAAAATATGTCAACATAAAAAAAATATAAATATCATATTAGAATAAAAAATGCTAGGGACACGGCTGTGCTTAGAAAAGTCAAAGAGAGTATGAAAATTTTTGAGAAACAACTATTTAAATATTTGAATTTAGCTCATCGAACTCGATCATCACCTTTGAGTTCTATACCTTCTTTCTCTTCAAATCTTGATGAGACATTTTCAACTTTTAATTCAGAAGAAATGGCTGATAATCAATCACTCCGTGTACCTTTTGCGCCAATAGGAGAGGGTGAACCACTTTGCATAGTATTCCCAGATGAAAATACTAATTTTCAAACTTAATCCTGGTCTAGTGCATCATTTGCATGTACTTCATGGTTAACTTGTGAAGGTCCTCACGGTCGCATAATGGGGTGCAGGTTACTTACAAAGCCATGAAATCGGAATGAATGGGAATATATGTTATGAAATTATATTGCTTTATGAGTTACCACATATTTGTATTCAAATCTGGGTAGAATGGTAGAAATTATTCTTAGAAAAAAGAATTTCTTGCTTCTAAAATTGCAAAATTTGGGAAAATAAATTTGTAAAATTAGAAAAGGTTTGTTAGAAGGTATACATAAGTATTGACAAAGATTTAAAAAGTTGTGTGCTTGTGGTGTACAACATATAAGTTCTAATACACTATTAATCTAATATTTCTATGAACGTCTTTTACCGGTGGATATGGCTATGGTTGACATCACTAGCGGTGGAGCCTTAATTAACAAAACAACAATTATAGCAAGAGGAATGATTGAACGATGGCACCTGTAACGTCCCAAGATTTCAGTCCAATAACTGCCAGATACGTAGCATTGCTGTCGCTCCAAAATCCATTTGAAACAAGGCGTCTTGATTACAAGGGGCTTAAGTATCAGATACATAGGACATTAATAAGAAATATCCAACTTACAAGTCTTGCATTACATGAAATCCAATTGTTCAGAAATATAAACGATACGTTACAGGAATCCGAATTAATTATTATTGCTACATAACGGTCCATTCCATACATCACGGTCAATTCCATGTTTCTCTGTTACCTGAAACGGACATGTAACTGTGAGCTCGAAAACCCAGTAAAACAGGATACACGCTCATTCCAGGGGTCCGGCATGCTTATTATATTATGTGTTTCCCATGCGCAAACAGGATGCAATGCACACAACACACAACATTCATATGCTAAGCAGGTACGTATACATACAGGAAAATAACTAGTCAATCCGGTTAAGTCTTGTTTTGTTATCATTAGCCTTTATTAAACTTTTAGGGCTCTGTATGTATTGCATGTCATGTAGCTTTGCCTTTCTTGACTTTTACAGGTTAATGACATGTTTTTAATGCTTTTTATGTCAAGTAGTATTGATTCTCGTGGCTTTTACATGTTGTTGAAATGAGAGGAGTTAAAGCAGGAGTTTAACATGTTACTAGTATGGCCATACTAATAACACTTAAACAAACAGGATTGTCTTTGCAGAAGACTATGGATGGTTAATTATAACCAATTACGGCAATCAATAGATACTACTGCGTGCACGCGAAGGGAATTATCACACACCCTCCCTCGCTGGTTCTGGATCCGTAACTCTCTCATTTATTGTCATTAATAAGAATTTCTTCATGTTCAGGGTAATCAGGATTCTCAAGCATTTCTTGTATTCAGGATTTTCAAGCATGTACTTATGGAATTAATTACATTAACTTCCATGTACAGCAGGTGACTGTCACGGCGTTTCAGGATTTTCTGACATGTAACATGAGATTAATGATATTAAGCCATGTATAAAAGGGAATAACCATGGTGTTTGTAATTCATGATTTCAGACATATAATATGAAATTAATCATATTAATCAATGTATAGCAGGTGACCACCATGACGTTTCATAAACATTGTATTTTGTAACGTTCTCTTGAGTTTTCAGGGTTATTAATTCGTTACAAAATAATAACCAAGCAGCACAGAATATCACGCATTAGGAGCAACTAATATTCAGGAATTCAAGAATTCTGTGATATTCTATAATATTCTACAGGTTGCATCGTTACCGTTCTAGGCATGCAATTTACATACAAAACAATCTAATATATCAGGATTTTATTTCTTTAATTACATGCAAATTACGTGATCAAATATGACACGCATATCTTGTCATGCACACCCAAGCATTTCATTTAAGGTAACGATGTGTGTTACCTCGTCATTTTATTAAAATCAGGAAAATTCTTCAGGCAGTCACAAGCTTATTCCTGCCCCTTCGTAGCGTTCGTACCTACGATATAATTTCATAATATTAATAACGGTATAACACAATTAAGTGTTAAATTTTAACGTATTATGTACAACGTGTACATAACCTATTATTGCAATAATCCCCCTTTCTTTGTTTTTTTTCTTTCCTCCACGAACCCGAGAGCATCCCGCAGCCACGACGGGCGGAGGATACGATGGTCGCCTTCTCTCAAGCACGGCTCGGGGCGACTGTCCGATAACCCATGGATGATAGTGAAGGACGATAAGGGCGAATCGACACCAACTCGACCCCAAATCGATTACAACGAAAGCTTGGGCAACGTCGGGGACTCCGGCAAGGCGGCTTGACGATGGTGGCGAGGACAGGGCAGGGTCGGGGTCATCGTTGCCTAACGAGGGTGGTCGACCCGACCTTGGTTCCCGAATTAGAGTCAGGCTATGGTTGTTTCCGGCATGGAGGGGTGTTTTCGAGGGTCGGCCATGCCAGATCTGGATTAGCAAAGGTTGAGGTGCTGAACTAGGTCGGGACCGAGCATTCTACAAGTTTCAAGCATTATTTCCACGGCCTCGTGTGGTTCGGGTGTGCTGCCTTGCATCGGTAATTTCTAGGGAAAGGTCTCATGTATCTTTGTGACTAGCTAAGGTTCAGATGGTCTTCGGGATTGGCTTTGATCGAATTCCGATCAAAGGGTACACAGTTGTGGTGCTTCCTAGTTATTTACAATACAAGAACATATTTCATAGAAATGGATCTACACCCATATGATGTTATACGAAGATGAAACGCTTACCCCCTTTGTCTCTGCTTCATACTAGGATGCTCTGTTGCTCTGTTTTTGTTTTTCCTGAAGTTCTTTGTATGTAATAAGTGAATGAAACTTTGAATGGTGTTTGAGCAGCTAACCACTTCCTTTTTGTCTAATACTTTGCAGATTGCTTTACAGATTATACGCTGGAATGTGATGAGGTTAAAGTATTGTCCACTTAACCTAACTCTTGATGGGATATTACATCACCTAATATGCAACAGTTTGGAACGAGACAAGATGTAATCAGAAACACGAGTGAATTTGAAATTGGTGATGTTAAGAAGAACCTCAAAACATAAACTAAAGTGGTTGGATATATTAGTAAAAAATAATTTGACATTTCAAGTTAGTCTTGCAAAATATATTTAAATTTGGGACATCTAATGGATTCATGCCCAATTTTTTTTTTTTTTTTTTTTTGGAAATGAACAAGCAAACATGGCTCTCGTGGCTTTCCTAACAACAATAACCAAGCAAACCGTGATGTTCGGGACCTTTATAAAATATATATATATCACTCTTATTCAAATCTATGAGGGGTCATCCCAACTTCCTATCCAAAATGCTCTCGTGGCTTTCCTAACAACAATAACCAACAAAATAACAATCTCTAGAAGAATTGATTAAGTCCATAGTCTCAAATTCAACAAGTTTTCCAAAAAAAAAAAAAAAAACCTCGAGCAAGTAATGTATCAATGAGTAGAGTATCATTCTCATAAATACTCAATTTCAATCGCTCAAAATTATCTACCCTAAGTTTGGTATTAAATTGGTTTGATAAAGAGTTATTGACTACTAGCTATTACCTAAACTAAAAATGTGAAATCAAGTGACTAACATTGCTTAAAAAATGAGAAAAAATCAATGGATTTAAGAGTTTAGAGTTCCGATTTCACCAACACTTAAAACAAGATTCAATTGTTATCTCTTGATTAGACGAATCAATTCGTATGGTTGATAGTCGAGATCCCTAACCTATTCAATAGTCCCTCTTGAGATTTAGAGAAAGTTTTCCTAACATTCAACTCATCATATCTCAATGTGAATTGCAAACATCAAGAAATCATTAAGTTCTTTAGACTCCCATGTAATTGCTGCAAAGATCACGCATACAATATCTCTGTCACGTATTCAATCCAAGATATTTGATACAATGATATAAATCCTAATTTCTCTTTTGAGATAACTAAGATTCATAGTTCAATCATGTGGTAGTCAATCACACAAAACATTAAGAAAAATACCAAATACTCAACAAAAAAGAATAATAGAAAAGGTCCAACGATATGATAAAAATCAATTCTTTACAAGCGTTCCCTCTATCGTAGCTCTAGATAAAGAAAATTAATTCATGATCCTAGAATGAACAACAACAAAAAGAAATTGAACATAGATTAAAGGGGAATAGAAACTCCTCTATACAAGTCAACCATCACCGTCTTTGAATCTGATGAATTTCGTCTTCTCAATTTCAATCTTCTCAATCCCCTTTGAGAGAAACCACGTAGTCTCCACCCAAAAAAAGGAAAACTTAAAACATATCCTAAAATTAAAATTATAAAAAGAAATTCAAAAAATAATCTTAAACAAGTCTCGTAATGACCATTGCGGTTATAACACCTATCATGTTCCGAGCACTTCACAATGTTAGAAAAATCATCACGACTCTCGTCACAATCATCACCATCGTAATGGATAGGTCATTGTAAACTCCACATGATTCACATAATATATTATCATCACAATATTCTTTCATGCATGTGACTTTCCATTATCGATTTTTTCGAATTCCTAACTCCAACCTCTCCAAATCATTTCCTACACATCAACAGATATTCGAGGTAAACATCAAATCAAATTGATAAAATACAATTTCAAAATAATAAGATATACATAAAATATCAATCAAAATAATACAATATACACAAAATATCAATCAAAATAAAGAGCTAAAAGCTATTAAATAAGTGCATTTTATTCCCTTAACAATCATCTATATCATTTCATTCCCCAGTCACAACCGATTCTCAATCTAATTCTTTCAAATCTACTCAAATAAATACAATTCATCAAGTCATCACATCAACCAAATTCATCAAATCAACCCAAAACAACCCATAGTCATCAAACCAACCAAATTATCAAACCTAGTCCTTAACTAAATTAGTTAAAAATCAAATCAATTAGAAGATTGGGTTTGTAAATTATCTTGTGTCGTCTATTTATTGCAATTATTGCTGAAGATGAAGCACAAAAAATTTACATGTGCTATAGCAATTTTGCAGGTTGCAGAGAGCCTTTGTGAGACATGTAGTCATACTCAGTATATGCATGTTGTATCTGCATATGAAATTGCATTTTAGGCATATGCACGTGAGACAAGTAGCACAGTATATGCATGTTTGTCAAAGATTCATATTTTATCTGTGTTTTGCTTTCGCCAAGCTATGCAGGTAGTAAAGACTCTACATCATGAGATTTATGGCTTAGGAGATATTATTCTGATTGGGATTAGGGATTGAATAGCAAAAAGGGGGTTGAGATTAAGGATGGTTTGCGACGATGGATGCGTCCCCGGAGCAATTGCTGTCGATGACGAAGGATTGTAGCAGGAACCGATGAGATCCGACGATGCCGGTTGATGGAAGCAAGGATACGACGACGACACTGGCTGAGAACGATTATTGTCGGCGTTAGTTGAAAGAGCCTGAAGGATGACGTCGACGGGACAGGATGGGGGAGGGTGGCATGATGGTGCTCCGGCGTGAGTGTAAGAGAGTGGTGAAGTGAGGAAGAACCAGATTCGACGAGGGGGGTATATAATCGATTTGTGACCATTTCGATCACCAAGTTGCGATCACACTTAAATTTGATGGCTAACTAGAGATCACACCTGATTTCAATCTCAAATTTTGTGACCAAAAAGCCAATTCGGTCACTGATTGCAATAAGCAACTATTCAGTTTATTTGGTCATAGTTTTTGCACCGGTCGCTAATAATGTTGTTTTTTGTGGTGACGAGTCTATATCGACAGATGCAATCATAGGGCTGAACATAAAGCCCGTTTGGCTGGTTGATAGAAAATGTTTGTATGTGTTTATGACCGATAGTGATAAATTATAACTGATTATAATTTTATAATAAATAATTTGATATTTATTAAGAAAAATAATTTAAAATTATTTTGTTTGATAAAAACAATTTTGGATGGATAGATTTGCTGCAAATTTAGGTTGCTATCATGCTATGGCAGCAGAACTACATGCTGTTTTCTATCGGATTGAAGTATGCGTGGAACTTGAGTTACCGTCGAGTGTTTCTTCAATCTCACTTATTGGCTGCTATGTTATTATTGAAGCAACCCCTACTGCTTTCACACCCCCAATACCAACTTATTTGTCGGTGTCGTCAGCTGCTATGCAAGGAATGGAAAGTCCGTGTTCAGCACACAAATCATCTCCTGAAGCAGTTAGAAAGCCTAGATAGAATACAAAATAAGATGAAGAAGTTGGGCAGCAACAATAATTTATTAAACTAAGAACAAACAAAGCAATATAGATTATAGACCAAAAGATCAAACACTTGAAAGACAAACAATACATTATGATTATTGATCTGGTAAAGCCAACTTTGAAAGATGAAATTATGGGATTATTTAGAGAGGAAAAACCTAAACCTTTTAGAGTTAGAATTAAAATAAATAAAAAATATAGATTATATTATAATGATATTGTTGAACTAATCAGATGATTGAACTTATTCGAAACCTATGACAAAGAAAAAACCTAAATCTTTTAGAGTTAGAATTAAAAAAAATAAAATAAATAAATTATATTATAATGATATTATTGAACGAATATTCGAAACCTATGACAAAGATGAGGGCTTGGAAGTGATATCACGCATGATGGAATTCAATTTCCCTCTTAAGGCGATTAGTAAGGAAATGTCGAAAGACAGAAGCAACACGAGAGGGTGCAATTTTGGATGGACCAAAATTTTCGTTGGGATAACAAGATGAGCACTGTATGAGAACATGTGGACAAACACAATAATAAGCAATGCTAGCATCCTGTTTATTATTGCCCCACCTCTAAACCACCCATCGCCAACGGCAAATCCGACTCGACCAATCAACCACCAATGATCCTCGCCGGGGGCGCAACACCGCTTTCCTTTCACCAGCCTCATATAGCGGAGTACGGGCTGTGCTCTTTGTCCCGGCGGCGCCGGCTGAAGTATCCAACCTCGGTCGCCGCCTCGGACGTCGACACCTTCTCGAAGAACTCCGGTTACCTGTTCGAGCTCAGCGAGTCGGCGTCAGGATCGATTATTGAGTATGATATCTCTGCTATTACTGCTCTGTATGTTCGCAAGCCATTGGTGCTTATGCGGAGGGTGTTCCAGATTGGGACCGCTTTTGGTCGATGGTTTGCGATGAGATATGTCGATGGTCTCATGGGCAGAGCTGATGCCATGTTCAAGGTGACTAATAACTTAACTGTTTTTCTGTGTTGAATCTTTCCCTCTTGTGACTTGGGATTTTGTTGTTGTTGCGTTTAGTTAATTGACACTCTCAGGGTGTTATAAACTAAACACAATCGATTGAACTACTTCTTGAATTTTTGTTGTTGTTGGGTTTTGTTTATTGACATTCACCGTTGTCTTTGAAGTGAAACTAAACACAA